>CM035185.1:27255116-27267860 GCA_020233015.1 Callinectes sapidus | reverse complement strand
TATATATATATATATATATATATATAACGTTAGAGAGGGAGGTCAGCCAAGGCTAACAAAGACAATGAAATAAGAATCCCACTAATTTGCCAGTTCCCTTAAATGTCCAAAGAAAAAGCCGAAAAACAAAGACCGCCCTCTTAAATAGAATCAAGCTATAGGAAGTTGAAAATACAAAGGCAGATAGGGAGTTCCAGAGTTTAGTATAGAACGGAATGAATGAATGAGACTACCAGCTAACTCTTGCTTTAGAGAGTTGAAGAGAATAGAGGTGAGAGGAAAAATGCCTCGAGAACAGTAGTTAGCATGGAAATAGCAATTGAAGATAGCAAGAGATGCAAGACTTTGGTGTTGAGAGAGAGGCTGAAGACAGTCAGTCAGAGGAGAGGAGTTGATAAGACAGATACATAAGAACATCTATCTATCTATCTATCTATCTATTTATTTATGTATGTATCTATCTATCTATACTATCTATCTATATACAAATAATGGTAATAATAATAAGAATGATTTTGGTTATAGAACATAATAATGATAATAAACTGGAATTTAACAGTTTCTCGTCTAGTCAAAGCTATCCTCACACTCTCTCTCTCTCTCTCTCTCTCTCTCTCTCTCTCTCTCTCTCTCTCTCTCTCTCTCTCTCTCTCTCTCTGTGTGTGTGTGTGTAGGTAATATACCCTCTACAGTCTCGTCCTCCTTCCCTCCCTCCTTCTGACAGGGAAAAGAAGAAAAACGTACTGTGCATCCCAGCAAAAGACCTCCAGCACCCAACACTCAATACAGCCACGCGCCGCTCTTCCTGCCGAGTGTGTCGCGTGGTAGGGACACTTCGTGGCAAAATATTGGACGTTCCTCCTCCTCCCGTCTCCTCGCAGTATACGTGACGCAGGAGGAAAAGGAGAAAGAGAAAGTAGAGATGGTGGTGGTGGTAGGAGAGGGAGAGGAGGAGGAGGAGAAGGAGGAAGAGAAGGAGGATGAGGAGGAGGGGAAGGAGGAGGCTCTGACGAAGGCGAGGAAGGATGGATATTGTTTTTGTTTCCTCTTGCTTTGTTTTCGTGGGGTTTTCTGCATCTGGGGATGTTTTCCTGCCCAGGGGAAAGAGGGTCTGTAAGAATAGAGGAGTGTTTCGAAGGACCACTGTTTTTGTCGCTCCTCTTCTTCTTCTTCTCTCTTTCCTACTCATTTCTCTATCCCCTACACCTACACCTACTGCTACTAAGTCTCTATAATTACCATTCTCATTACTATTGTACCAAAACCAGTACAATAACCATTCTAAAGCTCGTGCCACCATCACTCGCACGGCGGCAGCTATCTAATCAAGCTGCGGAATCTCACTTGAAAGGCCACACCTGTCCTCCGTGTGTTCTGAACGTACCCTTATTGCCTCCCACTGTAGAAGAGGCTCTGGAATGTGAAGGGCGGAGATAAAGTATTTACAGTGTCATTATGACAAAGAAGCACATTTACGGTTGGAACAGTTATGAGTGAGAGAGTTCGTATTAACTCTGTAAAAATCAAAATAAGCCCTATCTTAATTAAAAAAGAAATAAACATCAAAGTGTCTTGTAGAAATCTAAAACAATGAAAAAATATTTCTAATTAACAACTCATTATAACTCTGAAATGATAGCAATTTTATCTGTTGACGCATAAATCGTATTGTATCCAAATAAAACAAAAAAAGAAGAACAAGAACAAGAACAACAAGAACAAGAACAAGAACAAGAACAATAACAACAACAACAACAACAACAACAAAAGCAGCAAGAACATCAATAACAAAAGCAAGAAAAATGAAAAAAAAAAAAAACAAGCAAATGAAAGCAAAAGTAAAAAACACAGACATATAATACATACCAGATATTGACGAGAACTAAGAAGAGAGACAGAGAGAGAGAGAGAGAGAGAGAAAGAAAAAAAATAACGCAAAAATCTCAGCTCACCGCACGACTTTGCTTTAACCTTGAGTGACATCTAAAGCAGAATCCTTACTCGAGGCGCTTCTGTATGCACTCGCGTCCCGCAGCCCCGCACACCACGAGGATCTGATAACTCCACCACAAGAGTAGAGAGGAAAATCATTCATCTGAGAGATCCGTCTTTCTGAATGGAGGTGCATCTTGAGTCTGAATCCATCCGGGTTATTGGGAAGATGAGAAGAGGAAGTGACGTGCGAAGTGCGAGGCAGAGACGAACGAAGATGCAGAAGAGAAAGATATGGATTCCAGAGAGGTTTTTGTATGAAAAAAAACTTTGATCCTATTTATTTCTGTGATTTCCAGATTAGTAACATCATCCACAACACTATATTAATTAAAGTGAGAAAGTATTACAGTGGCGATACTAAATCCCACGATTGTGAAAGAATATCATACTTAAAGAAAGTATTTTAATGATATCTGGAATAAAAGAAAGTATTTGAGCAGCTGATTATCTATTTTTTATCATGCATCGTGAAAAATCCACCAATGAATCAATTAATGCAAAAAACTAAAAATAAACAAATAAAATATATGAAGCTCATTTCAAATCATGTCAGACAAAATCAACTTTATTTTATCAATGTGCATATAAGGTACATGCAAAGTGAATATAGAAAAAAGCCCTTTGGAGGCAATATACGTGTCACTGAGAAAAAAAAAAAAAAGGAAGAAATAGTGACTGAAGTCGTTGCATAGGAGGAAACGGCACACTGAAATCTCGTCACCTTTCCCACACATGTCGTCAGAGCATAGCTTTTACGGACACACTTCAGTAGTCTTCTCTTTGAGTATAAGACGAGAAACAAAAAACCGACAGCAACTTCAACAAACACAACAGTTAGTCGGTTTGAGGAACGACTCCGTTGAAACTAGAAAATCGAAAAAAATGTGTAGACTTTTATATTGATAGATCAAACATCGATTTTACACTCTCCTGAAACACAAACAAGCTCGCGGGTACGCTAAGACAATAGAACACTTAGCACACAATATGCAGGTTCTTCGAATACTCTAACACTACTATTCACATTCAACAGACAGCGTCATAATCCCAGGTAAATGATGAAAAAAATGGCAAACGTAAGAGGGACCTGTGAAAAAAAAAAAAAAAAACGAAAAAAAGGCCCAGTGATGATGGAATGATGAGGGACGTGTGGTGGTGTGATGATGTCAGTGATAGCGATGGCGTAGCAGTGACAGTGATGGTGATTTTGATAGTTTGGCAGTGATAGCAGTGATAGTGATGATGATAGTGTGGCAATGATAGCAGTGATAGTGATGATGATAGTGTGGCAGTGATAGCAGTGATAATGATGATGATAGTGTGGCATTGATAGCAGTGATAGTGATGATGATAGTGTGGCAGTGATAGCAGTGATAATGATGATGATAGTGTGGTAGTGATAGCAGTGATAGTGTGGCAGTGATAGCAGTGATAGTGATGATGATAGTGTGGTAGTGATAGCAGTGATAGTAATAATGATAGTGTGGCAGTGATGGTGACTGTGGAGAAAGAAATGTGGTGGTGGTGATGCTCGTACAAGGTCTTTTCACTCGTAAAGTACCCGATATTAATTTGTCCTCGGCTTCACTTTGATCTTTTTCCCTCCTCCTTCCCCCCTTCTTCTATTCCTTTTCTTTTTCTCTTCATCCCCCTGTACTTATCGCACTCAATGGTACCCTCATCAAAAACAGTCTCTGAATGAACAAAATCCCTGGTCATTTGTGCTTCCTTTGAGATCCATTGTGCTCCTCCTCCTCCTCCTCCTCCTCCTCTTCCTTCACTTCTGGGGTTAGCAACTAATCTAACTCGCTGTTCATTATCACAGGTTTCTCCTAGCAGACTGCATTCAAAGTTAGTCTCATCTTAATTAATCATCGGAACAATATAAATGCTTCGTCAGTTTGCAGCCCCGTGACAGGAATGCAAAGGCCACAATCAGGAGGATAATTGAATATAATTAGCAAAATGTACATTAACGCGATTATAAGGAAGCCATTTAATTTCTGTTAAAGGTTAGTGTTAATGAATTACCGTGGCAGGTGTTGGTGATGAACGACTAAAGGAGATGAGACTCGCTAGGACACGCAGTGCGCCAATCGTTATTTATCACACCATGATTTAATTACGATTTCATTTTTAGCTTGTAAATGTTCATGTAATTTGCAAAGTGTGTGTGTGTGAGTGTGTGTGTGTGTGTGTGTGTGTGTGTGTGTGTGTGTGTGTGTGTGTGTGTGTGTGTGTGTGTGTGTGTGTGTGTGTGTGTGTGTGTGTGTGTGTGTGTGTGTGTGTGTGTGTGTGTGTGCATGTGATCCTAAGCACTTACGCATTTATGGTTATGAACAAATTGATTCATGAGGTTTTTCAAGATGTCATAGAATTCTGAAACTGTTACGAACGAAAGGTTTCTTAATGCTCACTTTCTTAATGGCTAAACTTTTGCTCTAACGTTATCACAATGATAATTGGATGCATACTAGCTCATTTTACATTAAAACTTTAAATACGTTTTTTGGCTGGCCACTAAAAAAAGTTGAAATTTTCGTGGATAAAGTTTTAATTATCTGAGAAAACATTTAATGAACCCTCGTTTAGCTACACGGGAGGAGTATTACAGCTGCTATGGGCACAGATAAGCTAAGGCAGGGAAAAGGGAGCGGCATTCGGCAGTGGATGTGTTTGCTTGACCACGGCTTGCGTCACATTATAGTCCCATACTGATCCCAGTGTTGTGAGACTTAAATACAATTTTATTTTGATATAATGCAGTAAATCATAAGGATGTTCAGTTGTATGCAAAAAAAAAAAGCATTGTCAAACATATATCGATATGTAAAAGAGTCAAATATTCTCAGTATCATGCATTAAATTACAGAAATAGATTATTGTACGTTGAAAAAAGTTTACTGGAAAAATTGAAGTTTATAAATATCAACAAAAAACTAGCAAAATAAATTTAAAATCAAGGCATACAAGTGTGTCTTCACGAGACTGGTACACAACAAACTGGCCTCCCTGAACCAACAGTGAGCACGATTCAACTCGACCTGAATGATGACCGAGAGATTGTATAATGTTCATATTTACAGTATTGCAAACAAATTCCAACATAGCTGCAGAAACATTCTTGAATCAGAGAATTGAAGTATTTATGATATATTTATACATTGTTCAAACACACCCCAGGAATAAATTCATTAGCGCGAAATCGTTGCAAGATTTATGAACGAATAAGAAATGAGCAACGAGAATCTATTATGCATATCCACACACACACACACACACACACACACACACACACACACACACACACACACACAAAGCCTTAACAAAGAAAAACATAGTCAACACAAAAGGATCAGAGAAACAAATGACACACGTAACCAAGAAAAATTCACTGCCATTAGTACTTGTATAAGAAAGCCTCCCCGTGCTCCCTTCTCTCCCCCCCTCTCCTCTGTTCTTTCTATTATCGTCCAGCACTCACACTCTTTCTTTTCCCTCCTTCACTTCTAATTGTTCCGTACCATCGCCTCGCACCATCAACCCTCCATCATCCCTCCTCCTCACGCACCCGTAATGTATTTATGGATTCTAAATCAATTCAGCACCATCTGAATCAATTTCTTGAGACATTCTCATCTCTTCCCTTCTAATGGTCCTTTATCTACTTCCTCCAAAACCCTAAAGTTCTCTTCCGCGGCTTCCTTCTCGCTCCCTCTCGCTTCCCACCCTACCAGTAATGGTGCCTCATCGGCTAACATTATCCCAGCGAAGCACAGTCCGTCCCTTCACTGCATATTGGGGGAAATGGAACACGTGGAGCGCTGAGACAGACTACTAACTTTCTACATTGAAGCCACCCAGCAGCAGTCAGCCTCGCCTCGGTGTACCATGGCAGGGCTGTACTATTCACCTCGCCTCGCCCACCTTTTGCCGTGGGGCCGAAGTTGGGTTTCCCGCAGGAACCTCGCCGTACAAGCTCACCAAAACTTTATTCTTTATAACAGGATTTAATGGTCATCTAGGATTACGTAGCCTGGTGCAACGCTGAGGTAACCCAACACCGGCTCGTGGAGAGGTAGCGGTGATGGTGGTATAGTGGTAAAAGTGGTAGTGATGGTGATGGTGGTGGTAGTGGTGGTGGTGATGGTGATAGTTTTGGTAAAGCATTAATGTTTTGTTATGATCTTGCTACTGTGGGTTTTATAATCGAAAGCTCATAATGTAATGGGATATTTCATAAGAGGTAAGGATGTATTAAAGATAAAGTCTGGAGCTCCTTGCATGTATACCTGCACACATACTTAAAACTATTTGAAGGTAGAGATTTCAAGATTTTTCTCTAATTATGGAAAATAAATTTTGTTCAGTCTTCTAAGGGATGATACCTTCAGTGGTCCTCTTTTCTATATTCTTGTAGCGCTTTGCCAGAGCTCCTCTTACATTATAAAACGCACGCACTCACACACACACACGGAGTGATGGGCAAGCACGGAAGAAGAGTGACAGGACCAATCATGGGGATGCATGTATTTATCACACCATTTTTGTGCTATTTTTTGTGGTTGAAAGGTGTGTGTGTGTGTGTGTGTGTGTGTGTGTGTGTGTGTGTGCGTGTGCGTGCGTGCGTGCGTGCGTGCGTGCGTGCGTGCGTGCGTACGTGTGTGTGTGTGTGTGTGTGTGTGTGTGTGTGTGTGTGTGTGTGTGTGTGTGTAATTCACTGTTGCGGTCGCCTACTGGTCGCCCAGCCCGCCTTTTCCCTACGGAGCGAGCTCAGAGCTCATAGACCGATCTTCGGGTAGGGCTGAAACCACATCATTCACTACACACCGGGACAGCGAGGCCACAACCCCTCGACTTACATCCCGTACCTACTTGCTGCTAGGTGAACAAGGGCTGGATACACATTAAGAGGCTTGCCCGTTTGCCTCGCTGCGCCCCGGACTCGAAACAGGGCCCTCTCAGTTGTGAGCCGAGCGTACTAACCACTACATTACGCGGTGTGCGTGTGTGTGTGTGTGTGTGTGTGTGTGTGTGTGTGTGTGTGTGTGTGTGTGACCATTAATCATAAGCTGTTTGTTGTGATCGTAGTAATCTATTTCCTCCTCTCTTTCCAGGCTACATTTGTCAATATTTCTATCTTTATATGTTTATATTATTCAACACACACACACACACACACACACACACACACACACACACACACACACACACACACACACACACACACACTGATAACCAATAGTTTTATTATCACCACTTTTATTCTGGGCATAACCCCCTTTTCATTATTCGCTTTGTATGCTCTGATATTTTTTAGTGTACAGAAAAGATTCAGCTTCGTTTCTATTTTATATTGCTTGGTTTTTTATTGCACTGTTTATTTTTATACATTTTAAGTCATGTATGTTTGCTCCGTTCATTTATTTATTTGTTATTTACAGCACAGCGATCATACATATTTTCCTATCCTGATACGAGTGTTCAGAGAGCATGAAAGGTCGAATTGCAGGATTAATCTACTATTCAGCGTTGACCTTTGACCATTATTCTGCTATTCTTCTTTGTTCACTTCTTTACTTATGCATGACTAAACGAACATCTTTTAACATCATGAGCGCCAAGAATTTTTGTTTGCCTTGTCTTTCTGTATGTTTGACTCTCATAGTCTGTTGTTTTATATACAAGAAAATCGTGGTAGATATTAAACTAGATCATGATAAAGATGAAAAGTTTTTCTTAATTTGGCTCAGAATAAACGGGCAACTAATAGTGAAGAATGATGATTGACAGGTTAATGGTTTGAAGTCCAGTAATTTAAGCTGACGACGATGATGATGATGCCGAAAAAAAAAAAAAACATTGTGGACATCAAAATAGATTAAGGTGGAGGTGAAAAGTTTCTTTAAGGTGGCATGGAATAAACAGGTAACTAACAATGACGAAATATTTTTGAAGTCGAGTAATTAAGCTGACGATGGCGATGATGATGATGATGATGATGATGATGATGATGATGATGATAGAAGTGACTTGCCATTAAAAAAAAAAAAAAAACGAACTTAGAGAAGTCATGTGATTTTGAGTGATAAATAATTGAAATGCCGAGAAACATTTTCTAGTAACAAGTTCTTGATGAAATTCTCTATAAGTTGTGTGATTTAATCCCCCTCAGTACTAGGAAACCTTTTACCATGAATATTGGATATGATTTAACGATTTTATTAGCATTAGCAAGACTCTATGGGGGTCAGAAGATTAAAGGCCAGAGTCCGCACTAGTTTAATCCTCATATGAGTATCTGAAGTTGTATAAATTCGACAAACAATAAGCAGAACAAATATAAAAAATGCGCCGCAGCATTGAAGGTGTTAAAGTGAGTAAATAACTAGAGGGCGCTTAAGTGTACTCGGGGTGTATAGTCTTCATTCAGGCGGGCTTTCACTGACTGGCGGGTCGAACAAGGGCAGCGGACTAATTGTTCTCAGCAATAACAGGGTGGTTGTTGCTAGCCTTTGTAGCGGCAGTGTTAAAACGATGCTTCATCTCGGTGGGGAATTGGTTTTGTGTAACACTACTTTGTGTGTGTGTGTGTGTGTGTGTGTGTGTCTGTGTGTGTGTGTGTGTGTGTGTGTGTGTGTGTGTGTAAAACAAGCAGACTCACTATAGTACATCAATCTTCTTATTACTTTCCCTCGCAAACACACACACACACACACACACACACACACACACACACACACACACACACACACACACACACACACACAACCAGCATAGGAGCAACATTTGATTCCACTTCCCAGCAAGCCCAGCTCGACCCTCCTGCCATGACGCATGATAATGAGATCACGAGAAAAATGGCAAAACTTTGTTGCTTGAAGTTACGAGATGAGTTCCAAACCGCGGGTGTTGTGCATCATGGGAAGGGGGGAGGAGAGGAGAACGTGAGGAGGGGGAAGAGAAAGGGAAGGGAAGGGAAGGGAAGGGAAGGGAAGAGAAGAGAAGGAAGGGGAGTAGAGGGTAGGAGAGGGATTGAAGATGGTGGCACAAACTCCTCCTCCTCCTCCTCCTCCTCCTCCTCCTCCTCCTCCTCCTCCTCCTCCTCCTCCACCCATTCATTGCTCCACGAACCAGCTTCTGATAGATTGATTAAATTTGATGCTACTGTTGCCGCCGCCACCGCCGCAGCTGCTGCTACTCTTCTTATTATATCATCAGTATGACTGCCGTCTTTACCATTCCCCTAGTTATCTTTCTCTTCCTTGTTGTTGTTGTTGTTGTTGTTGTTCTCCTCCTCCTCCTCCTCCTCCTCCTCCTCCTCCTCCTCCTCCTCCTCCTCCTCCTCCTCCTCCTCGTACTACTACTACTACTACTACTACTACTACTACTACTACTACTACTAATACTAATACTGCTACTACTATCTGTACTGAAAAGAAATGTTGAGCTATTCACGAAAAAAAGAAATTCTCCCGTAATGAAATAACATCTCTTTTGTTAATTCATACAACTATTCTTCCCTTTCTTTTTTTCCGTCCTCCTCCTCCTCCTCCTCTTCCTCCTCCTTCTCCTGGTCCTCCTAGTCTTAGTAATTTTCTTTGTACCATACATAGAGGGACACACACACTGGGTACTAATTCCCTTTCCGCTTTCTTCCTCCTTCATGTCAACACAATTCTGGTAAGGACGGGAACTGCTTTATAAGTACTGCCGCTATCTCAGGCCATGGTGGGTGTGATGGCGGGATGGTGACGGCTGGAGGAGGCTGCGGCGACGGTGTTTCAAGAAGAAGAAAAAGAAGAAGAAAAAGAAGAAGAAGAAATATGATGATAATGATGACGAGGAAAAAAAAGGAAAAAAAGGACAACAACCACTATAATGACAGACACTATAATGACAATGATAACAACAACGACGAAGAGTACGATGAAAGACTGAGGATTACGAGCGAGGAGGAGGACTGCCACACAATATACATCCAACAAAGAAACAAGGATTAGAACAATGAGGTGGAGAAACAACGGAGAGTAAAATAACACCCATTAAAACAAGGACACGACAGCTGCAGGAAGGGAAAATGAAGACGAGCACCATGAAAAAACTGTAGGAGGAGGAGGAGGAAGAGGAGAAGGAAGAAGGAGGGGGAAGAGGAGGAGGAAGAAGAGGAGGGCGGAAGAGGAGAAGGGACAGGTGGCAATTCCCCAAAGAAAGGAGACTTGGATGCTGTCTGTGGCCAACGAAAGGCTTTAGGAGATGAGGGAGGAGGTGAGGGTGGGAGGGTACGGAGCGTGTTTATTATTCAAATCAGGTCGTGGCGGAGGGAAGAAAAATCTGGGCCATTAGAATAACCGATGGCAGAACAAACTGACATCATTTCAGAGTGACGGCGCAGCACAGCAGATATGAACTTCCTTTCACAACCGACTAGACAGACGAGAGGGCTTTATTAAACATTTACATTACAAATTAAGCCTTTTCTTTACAGTTGTACGCACGGATGATTTATGCAATTACAATGAAATAATAAAACGTTCTTTCCACTTCCATTAAGCCATAAACTCATCAGAATTATTCCTTTGTTTGATTATCGTGTGTTTTATTTATTCCCCTGCATTTCCATAAGATATGTTTTCTAATATCTGTATTGTTTGTTTCATTTATATACATGCATTACAGATGTTAAGGACGTGGTGTTGTCATAGTATTATTATATTCCAAACGAAATAACTTAGCCAAATACCAGCATTTCGCCAATTATTCATCAACTGACGGATTGTCTAATCTTGTCTGACGTATGTTACAGTATTGGAGAGAGAGAGAGAGAGAGAGAGAGAGAGAGAGAGAGAGAGAGAGAGAGAGAGAGAGAGAGAGAGAGAGAGAGAGAGAGAGAGAGAGAGAGAGAGAGAGAGAGAGATTACCTAACACTCCATAAAAAAACTGTCTTCCATAACCTAAATTGCTGAGCCTACTAAACAATTCCACTCCGTATACAACTTGTCCTCTAAACAGCAGCACATAACGTATCCTCACAAAAAGAAGTACAATATATTCCAAAACAAAGACAATACTCGGGTTCAGTGACATTTCAAAAGCTGGTCTACTAAACACACACAAACACACATACACTTGCTTCCTTTTTATTTACACTGAGATTGGAATGAAAGGGGAAGATTAGCATGACGGCAAGGATGACAAATTGGATACAAACACACGCACACGCACACATACACACACACACACACACACACACACACACACACAGCAAACTCTAACGTTGAACCTCGGCCAATTCTCAGGTGTCGCAAGCCGTCTCGGAACCGCGGCGTAACCCACTTATCCCTGCGTCGTAATCTGGTTACCTACTCGCCAAGCTCAGTCCGCGTGCAGCTTCGAGACAGGGAGTACGGGAGACGTTCTCATTCCTCGAGAGAGAGAGAGAGAGAGAGAGAGCTCATAGCCCCTGCCCCGGTCCCCTCATGCCTTATCCACGTGGCATTCAAACGCTGAACTAGAGAAAGCAACGTAAAAATCGCAAAGGAAGGACAAACATCAATATCATCTGGTTAGCCCTTCTTTACTATTCCTATGTCCAGCTCACGTGTACTTCAAAGGAACATAAATAAAGTACAGAACATTGAACATTTAACCCTTCCCCAGTCCTCTTATGTCTTATTTACGTGGGATTCGAGCACTGGATTAAAGAGAGTTAGAGAGAGAGAGAGAGAGAGAGAGAGAGAGAGAGAGAGAGAGAGAGAGAGAGAGAGAGAGAGAGAAACCCATTCTTGACCACCCGACTAATCGTAGTTTTTCTGAAACACCTATTTTCGGAGATTCTTGTTAACCCCTTCAGTACTGAGACGTATTTTCATATTTATTCTACTTATTGTTTGTCTATTTTATACAGGTGAAAACTCTAGCCATTAATCTTCTGACCTCTATAGATCCTTCTTGATGTCAATAAAATCGTCTAATCACAGAAAACTCGTGGTGAAAATGTTCCAGTACTAAAGGGGTGAAAGTGACACGAGTTTTAAGAGTATTTTTATGGTTATTGTGACTGATTAACGAGTTTTCTACACTGAGTCTGAGTGTTGAGGCGCCACTAGACAGTGTGACGCCCAAACAAACCAGCGCCACTTGGAATGAAGCACTGGGATTGGTGTTGCTTCGTTGGTTCGAATTGAGAGACGCTTTGCTCTCCCACTGCGACTATTTTCCAAGGCCATAGAAATGATTGGCGAGGTTTTCAACAGTGCTTCTCCTGTTAATAATGTAGAAATCTTGTCACTCTGTCTCTAGAACGGTAAAAATATCTCAACCCCTTCAGTACTAGCAAGCATTTTGACCACGAGTTTTGGTTGTGATTAAATTATTTCATTGGCATTAGGAAGAGTCTATGGAGGTCAGAAGATTGATGGCCGGAGTCTGTACTGTTTTAGTCCCCGCATGAGTTTCTGAGTCTGTATAAAATCGACAAATAATAAGCAGAATAAATATAAAAATGCGTCCCATTACTGAACGGGCTCTTATGAATTTAAGTAAAGCCTTTTGAAATAGCGGAAGTGAAGCATAGAAGTGTTTGAGAATACGAACAATAACACAGCATTCCTCACATTAGAAACAGTGTGTACTTTTTCATTCGTGTAGTTTATTGATGCTTTTAGTTGGAAAATTATAGCTAAGAGTGGTAATTTTAAACTCTCTCTCTCTCTCTCTCTCTCTCTCTCTCTCTCTCTCTCTCTCTCT
>CM035185.1:27055912-27058412 GCA_020233015.1 Callinectes sapidus | reverse complement strand
CCAGCTTCCCCATCTTACACACACACACGTACACACACACACACACACACACACACACACACACACACACACACACACACACACACACACGTCCATCACTATTACCCCCAAGAAGGGACTCCCAGGGAAAGAAATGACCTTAATTACCACCACGATTACTAACCACCCAAGGGATTATTGAGGAGGGGGAGTGAGTGAGTTACCCGCGGCATCCATCACACTTACAAGCCTCGTGGACCGCCAATAACGCCCCCGGTCCATTATACAAGTTACTGCGGTTCACCTCTCTCTCAGCCAAACCTGCGCGGCGTCACTTTGGTACAGCCCCCCCCCCCCTCCCTCCCTCTCTCTCTCTCTTTCTTGTGTGTATTAATCATTAGGTCTTGTTTTTTGTTTTTTTTTTCTTCTGGGTCTTGTTCTTCTCTCAAGTCATCCATCTCTTGAGTCTTTATGAGCTCGTTTTAATCTTCTTCCTGGGTGTGTTTGTATGTTTTTTTGTTTTTTTTTTTCTTCTAGTTAAGTTTTTTTTTATTCGTGTTGTGATTTGTTTTCCTTCTTGTTTTTTCTTTTATTTTGATGTATCTTTTTTCTTTTTTTTGCATTTTTTTCTCTTTCTTGTACGTGATTTGTTGTTTTTAACGCATTCATCATAGTTGTGTCCATAACGGGAGAAGTACATATTCTCTCTCTCTCTCTCTCTCTCTCTCTCTCTCTCTCTCTCTCTCTCTCTCTCTCTCTCTCTCGTCCAGTAATATTTCATACCCACACACGACAGCGTGAAAAATATTTGCTCACTGGTTTGAGGCGGGGCGGGGCGGGTGGAGTGGCGGTGCCTGGAGTGAGGAGGAGTGAGCGCAGCGCAATACATCAACAACAGAGGAGAAGAAGGAGAGTTCATTCTAAAAGTTACTTGGAGTAGTTTCCTATAATGCTTCTACTTTTTATCATTTTCGATGGATTGGTATCATATATATTGTTGCTGCTACTTTCTACTTTCAAATACTCAAACCACAAGACAAAACCTTTTTTCTTCATCATTTTTCTGTTTTTCTTGCCTATGTACTAATAGAACAAGTTTTAATCCCAGTTTCCCATTTTTGTGCATATTTTGGGATCATGTTTTCTCTTCATTTTTCCACATTTGAGAGGTTAGTGGGCGGCAGCGGCAGGAGGAGTAGCAGCAGCAGCAGCAGCAGCAGCAGCAGCAGCAGCAGCAGCAACCTTCACCTGATTTAGTGAAGCCTCCACTCACCTACACTACCTGTCTACCTCCCTAATTAGCTCCGACCTTCAGCCAAGGCCCTGTAATGAGATAAGACATCCACACCGACCAACAAAACCCTCAGAAGGCAGAGAGAGAGAGAGAACGCCCCCCCCCCCGGCCCCCCGCCACCCACCTCCCCACCGCCAACCCCTCCAAACACTTAATTCACCCCAAGCTTACCCCCTCTTCCCCAATTACAAGGTCTATCCCCACAGATTATAAACCCATAACAAAGTACAGCTCATTGAGACGAACGAAAACTAAGACCCTCCTATTATATTACAGACAGGCTCAAGGTATACCTCACAAACAACCCACTCATAATGGAGAGCAGTTCACTGGGACCACTTATTTCACACTGAGAACACTCGTATTTAATCCAGCAGGCGTGTGGATCCTGCCTGCGTATGAAAGGTTACCTGAGTTCCAATTAGCAGGTAGGAGGGGTGGTGGCTGGTCGCGCTCTCTACGGTCAGGTGATGTGTGAGAGAAGGCGTATGGAGGTGCGAATGAGATACAGGTGAATAGTAGGGGTGAAATGGTCGGTAGAGGTGAATAGTGGTGGGGCGCTAATGGCTAGGTATGGACAGATAGGGAAGGACGATGTGTCAATTAAGATAAAGTGGTCCAGATTGTGATTCTTTAAGAGGTGGCGAAGGTACTAAGTAAACGGAAGGGAGAAAGGTGGGTGGCAGGGAAGGTGAGGAAGAGGGAGGAGGGAAGAGGGAGGGAAGGTTGGGCAAGGGGGAGGGTGAAGGGAAGGGAAAGGGGCTGATGCTGAGGGTTAAGGGTGATGAGGCAAAAGGGAGGGATGAAAAGTGCATAAAACAGTAGCCACGAAAAAAAGGTCAGGGAAAATACACACCACGAAAAAGTCAAATGGGGAAAAAAATAGATAGTCGAAAAAAATAAACGAGGAGAAAGAGATAATACTTCACAAAATATATATTTATGACAGAATGAATAAAGGTGAGTTCATATAAAAACAGAAAACTAAAAGAGAAAGTTCTAATAGGTAAAAAAAAAAGTTAGTTACACAAAAAGGGAAATAACTGAAATAGCAAAAAAAAGAGAAAGAAGTGAAATTACCTATGAAAGAAGAAAAAGCAATGGGAACACACACAAAAAGGCAATAAAAACAATAATAATACGTAGAAGGTCAACGAAAAACAGAAAGCGGCAAATAAGAAAACTGACCCAGAATATGCAAAAAAGAAAAAAAGACACCGACAAAAT
>CM035185.1:26948194-26953518 GCA_020233015.1 Callinectes sapidus | reverse complement strand
TATTATTTTTCTCTTTAAAAATACACATACTACCCTATTTAAACCTTTTTATTGGTTTTAAGAACATTTTGAAGAAAATCCTTTTTTAATGTTACATTAAATGTAATACAAGCCATTTCAAGGAAAAGACATATATTTCTTTTAGAAAAAGGACTTTTCAGTGTTTTATCTTTTCTCTATTGTTTTTCAACGTTTTTAGGAGTATTAACGAATTTTAAACGAAACCCTCTTTTACAAGTATAATATATGCAATTTGAATAAAGTAGAAAAGTCTGCTTAAAAAGTGACTTTTTCAATGTATTTTTTCTTATTTTCATTTCTTCGTGGAAGAAAACCAAAAAAATACATTCTTTTTCCCACAATATTTTTTTTCTCTTAAAATTGCACAAATTACCCATTTTTATGCTTTTATCCTTATTTTACGATAACATATTTTTTTTCTCTAAAACTGCATAAATGACCTTTTTTTCAATATTTTTCGGAGATTTACAAATTTTCAAGGAAAACTATCTCTTTTACGAAAAAAATATGATTTTACACCAGTAGTCATTTTTTAATAATTTTCTTTTGATTTAAATGTTTTGATTAAAAACAAGAAAATAAACACTATATAGATTTTCTTTCTCTGAAACTGTACAAAGTACGCATTTTTAACCTTTTTGGATGTTTAAAAATATTTTGTTGAAAACAACTTTTTCATGTTACAATATACTTGTTTTTATCTAAAATTTCATAAATTAGGTTTTTTTTTTTTAGTTTTTAATAGTATTAACGGATTTTTACACAAAACTCTCTTTTAAAAGTTTAACGTATGCGATCTGAATTATCCATTTTTCAACTTTTTAAGGGTTTTATAATATTTTTATGACAAATCCATCTTCCCTTAGTAAAAAAAAATTTTTTTTACCTCAAAAAGTGAATTTTCAGTAATTTTCTTTGAATTTCCATGTTTTAATTAAAAACATGAAAAATACGCTATAACGTATTATTTTTCTCTTTAAAAATACACAAACTACCCTATTTAAACCTTTTTATTGGTTTTAAGAACATTTTGAAGAAAATCCTTTTTTAATGTTACATTAAATGTAATACAAGCCATTTCAAGGAAAAGACATATATTTCTTTTAGAAAAAGGATTTTTCAGTGTTTTATCTTTTCTCTATTGTTTTTCAACGTTTTAAGAGTATTAACGCAATTTTAAACGAAACCCCCTTTTACAAGTATAATATATGCAATTTGAATAAAGTAGAAAAGTCTGCTTAAAAAGTGACTTTTTCAATGTATTTTTTCTTATTTTCATTTCTTCGTGGAAGAAAACCAAAAAAATACATTCTTTTCTCCACAATATTTTTTTCTCTTAAAATTGCACAAATTACCATTTTTTATGCTTTTATCCTTATTTTACGATAACATATTTTTTTCTCTAAAACTGCATAAATGACCTTTTTTTCAATATATTTCGGAGATTTACAAATTTTCAAGGAAAACTATCTCTTTTACGAAAAAAATATGATTTTACACCAATAGTCATTTTTTAATAATTTTCTTTTGATTTAAATGTTTTGATTAAAAACAAGAAAATAAACACTATATAGATTTTCTTTCTCTGAAACTGTACAAAGTACGCATTTTTACCCTTTTTGGATGTTTAAAAATATTTTGTAGAAAACAACTTTTTCATGTTACAATATACTTGTTTTTATCTAAAATTTCATAAATTAGTTTTTTTTTTAGTTTTTAATAGTATTAACGGATTTTTACACAAAACTCTCTTTTACAAGTTTAACGTATGCAATCTGAATTATCCATTTTTCAACTTTTTAAGGGTTTTATAATATTTTTATGACAAACTCATCTTCCCTTAGTAAAAAATATGTTTTTTACCTCAAAAAGTGAATTTTCATTAATTTTCTTTGAATTTCCATGTTTTAATTAAAAACATGAAAAATACGCTATAACGTATTATTTTTCTCTATAATATTATATGTGAGGTGAGGTGAGGCCATCACTTCAATGTGTGTACACACTTCAATAAAGCTTCTTGACTCCTCATCTCTCAGTGTGTGTCCATCATATCATGTCATGTCATATCAGCCCTCATTCCTCCAGAAGCAACGAGACAATGTTGGGATGATGTAAGCAGAAGGAAGGAAGGAAGGCATCACACACAGTTATTACTACTACAACAACATAATAATAATAGTAACGCATTATTGCAGCAGGTACAGGTACTACTACTACCTACGTGTGTGTGTGTGTGTGTGTGTGTGTGTGTGTGTGTGTGTAAGCTGTAGGTAAGCTGTAGTGAGTGAGTGAGTGATACACGCTCACTACCAAATACAACACCTTCCTCACTCTTCCTCATCTGTTTCCACCTTTCCTCCCCCTTCGTCACCCTTCATGGTGGAGAGATATTAGTATAATTATTATATACCGTTTCTTGGGCGAGAGAGGGAGAGGGAGAGTGGGGGGGAAGTGACGGCAGGCGCTTGTACGTCCCAACGACCCCGCCACCCGCCACCACCCGATCCCTTCCCACTGAGCAGGCAGGAGCGCAAAGTAAACGCGGGTGTATTGAGCATATTGTTGCTTTACGTCTGCTCACGGAAGTGGCTCGCAAGGAGAAGCATAAGCTATTTGTAACTTTTGTTGATTTTAGTAAAGCCTATGATCTGTTCCCTCGTGATAAATTGTTTGTAGTTTTGAAGCGCATTGGGTGCGGCATGTTAATGTTGGCTGCGTTGGTAGCTATGTATAGTGTCACCGAGTCGGTGATTGGAGGTACTGTTATGGTATAGACTGAAAGTCTTTCTTTTCAAGGCTACATCGGCTAAGTCCAGCTACACCGAAAACCCCAAACACCGACAACTTAACCCAGCCCAACTCAAGAGGTTTTGCGACAAAACCAGGGCCCCGTAGGAGCTTGGGATCTCACACACACACACACACACACACACACACACAGTTTTTTTTGTTTTTGTTTTTTTTTACTCTCGATGTGCATGTTACGGGGCCAGTATCACACACAGACACACACACACACACACACACACACACACACACACACACACACACACACACACAGTTTTTTTTTCTTTTACTCTCGATGTGTATGTTACGGGGGCAGTAACACACACACACACACACACACACACACATGACACGAAATGGGCGGAACCAAAGATTTAGCCTATTACACAGAACCATGTCATACAACTTAGAAATAGAATTGATTACACTAATTCCCCTGTAATTATCACCAACAGATCTGTTTCCCCTCTTAAAAACAGTAAACATTATAGCCCTCACCCACGACACAGGATACATACCAGACATAAAAACAGTAGTAAACAAGGAAGTAATGGTTAACACCCATTGAGCTGGTAACATCGAAAAGACGCCGGGAGTGAGTCCATCTGGCCCACAAGCTTTATCTACTTTCATTCTCTTAACCTGATTTTCCACCTCTGCGGGCGAGATGGGATCAGCCAACACCGGTATTGTTACATCTGTACTGACGTGAGCTGGTGGTGCAGACGGGAGGGAGTTCAACACGCGTTCAAAGTGTCGTTTAAACTCATCACAAGGGAGATCTGTGCAACTATTCCCGGATGTCTCAAAGTTCCCTTTCCAGCTAATGGATTTCCATACTCTAGCATCATCAGCATCACTTAACAGCCTCTCCCACCTACTGAAGTATACATCACTCTGGCTTACATTTGCTTCACTCGTTCGCCTGCTTTTTCGAGCGCACTCATACAAAGTATCTGACACGCCCTTAGCAAAAACATTAATATCATTAACATCTCTTGGTACATCCATACTTGCAATGTTATCAGCAAACATACGCTGATCTATATTAGAAAACCTCACGGGTCTCCTTGCCAGGTCACACCTCGCCGCACTGCCATACAGCACAGCGTGGTCCCCCAGCAAGGCCGCCCTGGCCAACACATTATCCAAGTGTATCCCTGGTTCCTTCACAGAAATACTGATGGGGGCGTGGTCGGAAGAAAGATCCAGTCTCTTAATTACAGCAAAGTCAAGGATATGATTTACTAGACTTGGAGACAAAATACAGGTATCTAACTCTGACACCCATGTGTCACGCTTACGAAACGTCTTACCAATAATGAAGTGTCTCTGCGGAGTTTTGAGGTTATTCAACACAACTAACTTACTGTCTATGCATATTGCTGATAAAAATTCTGCATTATCGTTCATATGACCAACATCATCATCAATGACGAGGTAAGAGATATCCATACCAGGTAACTCATCCATAGTTGCCACATCTCTCACAGCCTTTCCAAGCCTGGCATTCATGTCGCCCATAATAACATAACCATTCTCCATATGATTAGATGTTATTTTTTCCTGTATTGAGGCAAAGGCATCATGGAAATAGTACTGGGAGTCACACGGGGGAACGTAACAGAAGCCAAACAACACTTGTTCAAACATGCTAAGCTGCATCCATATCTGGTCACCAACACTTAGATCAACGTTATGGACAAAATTACATAAATGATTCTTCACAAACACCACAATGCCACCTCGGTCTGCTGTCCCCACTGTTTTCCCACGATAGGACACATAGCCTGGAAAGTGAACAGATTGGGACGTTTTGACTTCAGTTAGTGCGATAATATCATAAGCACGTAACATACAATCAACATTGACTTTCTCCAACTTCGTACATACTCGATTAATGTTCCAAGAAATTATTTTAATACAGTCAGCACGCTGTGGTCTTTTTACAAAAACTGTGGATTCCAGATGTCTATTACTTCACCGTCGCGATAGAGTTTACGTTGCCGTGTGTCCAGTCTGAATCATATCGCACCCTGCGTTCTCAGGCCGCTCCTTTTCCTTTGCCTCTGCCTCCCGTAGTCGTTGCCACTCTTTCCTCACACCCGGATGTACGTCCTTTTTCACATAAATTCTAGAAAACTTCTCTCCAGCCGTCTTCAGGTTTTTGGCGTTAGCAAGGATTCGCGAACGCATATCCTTCTGCGGAATCGTCAGCAGCATTGATTCTTGTTAACTGATTCCGCTGCATCTTCCTCAGTTCAGCCAAACTTCTTGCCAATTCGACGGTAATTATCGGGAAGGAATCGAGCAGAGGGCAAGGAACAGGACGCTCAATGACGTCACAGCACCCTAGTGCGCATGCGCGGAAATCAAATCTAGGGTCGAGGGGTGGGTGGTTAATAATAATAATGATAATAATAATAATAATAATAATAATAATAATAATAATAATAATAATAATAATAATAATAATAAAAGTTACATGCGATTGGAGGGATAAAAACCTGATT
>CM035185.1:26938194-26943194 GCA_020233015.1 Callinectes sapidus | reverse complement strand
AGGTACTAGCCCCAAGTGAAACACAATAAATCAAATAATGATAACATAGGGTATAGTAAATGCTGATAAGTGCTTTTGTTGTAAGGTTATTCCTTACTCTATACAATATGCCACATATTCCAGACAGTTTTGATGCAACAACATTTATCTGATAATTCCAATTAATATTTTCGTCAAAAATTTAATTCTATCAACTTTATTCAATGTAATTCTCTCTATTGTGACAGGAGGCATAATAAGTCTTATTGAATAGTTCTGAAAGAATAAATAATTATTTTTAGAGACATTTAAACGTAATTTGTTACGTTTAATCCAATAATTCATTACTTGTAGTTCAATATTTCAATGCATATGGAAGCTATCCATATTTGTATCGTGTAATAGTAAGTTTGTATCGTCGGCATATATATTGTATATTTAAGCTTATGACTAGCATTGACAATAGCATTAATGTACATAATGAAAATAATAGGCCCTAAAATTGATCTATGAGGAACACCTTTGTTAATTGGTTTATAACTTGAGTATGTTGAATTGCAATATACAGCTTGATATCTATTAGTTAAATAACCTTTAAATAATTTCAATGGAATACCCCTTAGACTAAAATTATTGAGCTTATACAATATAACTTCATGACTAAGTGAATCAAAGGCTTTAGAGAGATCTATGAATACTCCGGCTAAAAAATGTTTCTTTTCAAGGTATTTGTATACATTAGAAGTAAAGTGTAGAACTGCTGTTTCAGTGAACCTCCCTTACCTAAATCCATGCTGGCAGTAAGAAAGCAGGTTCTTTTTTTCAATAAAATTTATCAAGTGAGAAGATATTATCCTTTCAAATATTTGACTAAATACGGGAAAAACTGAAGTTAGTCTGTAATTGTTAACTTCACTTTTATTTCCTGATTTAAACAACGGAATCACCTTAGCATATTTCAATTTGTCGGGAAAAATTTCTTTTCTTAAAGTTAGGTTGACTACGTGTGTTAAGGGGAGATATATTATATTAGCTGTATGCCTCAGAACTGTAGGAGAAACATCATCATAACCGGGAGAAGAAGTCTTTAAAGCCTTTTAGGTACTTTTCTATTTCAGATTGTGAGGTAGGTTACAAATACATGGAGTAATTTGGAGAGTTGTGTAAATATTGCATAAAATCATTTTCTACGTCTTCATTTTGTTCCCTAATCTTCAAAAATGTTCATTAAATTTGTTTGGGATGTCATTGCAAGGTTTTTTTTATTCTATTGACTGCTTAATAGTTGCAGATCTACCAAGAATGTTATTTATGGATTTCCAATGTGACTTCAGGTTGCCTTGGTTGCGTGCAAGTTGGTCTTGATAATATTAATTTTTTTGCTGCTTTCGAGATAGATGTTAATTTATTTCGATATGTTCTATATTGCTCTTTGAAAGTTACCGGCCACTTTGATGCTAATTTCTCAAGTCTATTTTCCTCTTTTATACTGTTCAGTAATGCCTTGGTAATGTGTGGACTGTGTTTATCCTTACAATTGAATTGGGTCGTTCTTAATGGAAAACAGTTATGAAAGGAGTTCATGCATTTATGATTAGATAAATCGTACGAGTTGACGGGACAAGGACATTAAAAAACGTCTGACCAGTTTTCTTCTGATAAAAGAGAACTGAACTTTTCAAGATTATGTCGAGAATAAAATCTTTTAGTCATGTATGACGGACAGGACCGAAAGGTATTGATATTTTTAAAGACGGAAATGATAGGAAAGTGGTCAGTTATGTCAGTCTTGACTACATAATTAGCTACATTTAATTCGACAAGAGAAATCCAAACATGATCAATTGGAGTAGCAGATGATGTGGTTATTCGCGTTGGAAGGGTCGTTAAGGGAAAAAGAGAAAAGCTATACATAAAATTAATGAATTCTTGTACGTTGCTATTATTATTTTGTAATAGATCGATGTTAAAATCTCCAAACATAAACACTCCCTGGTAATGTTTGTCTTTAGTTGAATTTAGAATTTCATTTAAGGAAGACAATAAATCAATTATGTTACTTTGGGGTGGCCTGTAAATGCAAATACATAAGTAAGTCTTTTCGTCAAGTATGACTTCTATTCCCAGACTTTCTATGTGTATATCCAAAAGAGAACATGCATTATTATGAGTACAATGATATTTGCCGGAAACATAGATAGCCACACCACCCCCGTACGTGTTCCTATTGCTTGTATACAACTGATAATTTGGTAAATTGTACAAAGAAGAAATATCAACATGCAGTCTAGTTTCTGTAAATCCTAGAACATCGAATTTAATATGGTCTGTTAAAATGGTGTCAACAAAGTGTTGAAAGTTTGTAGAAATAGACCTAATATTCATTGCTAGCAAAGTAAATACAGCTTCATTACGTGAGAAAGGAAGAGTCTAAGAAAATGTATTCAGACTTGGGAAGTTAACATTTCTTGATCGTATTAAAAATTGATTTACATTAAGATTGTTATTATAATTTTCATCTTGAACAAACAAAGGATAAAACGCATCACTAATTTAATAATCAGTCTTCTCAATTTGCTCCCCTTGCCACAGGTGTCTCTCAAGGTTTGACATTAGGATCACTTTTTTCCCCCTTATCTATATCAATGACATTGTTAAGTATCAATAAGTATCATGAGTCAAGATTGCCTTCAGAGTGCATCCATAGTTACTTTTGGGGGGAATTCAAGCTCATAAAATGGTACAGGATATTTATGTTTTAAGTATTGCCTTTCTAGTGATAAATACATGTTTAACTGCCCTTGTCAATTATAATTATCATTATTCATATCACTATTATTACTATTGCAACAATAAATATTAGAGTTATTATCAACATCTTGTTGTTTTTTTCTATTTCGCCATTATAATTATCATTATTATTATTTTCATTATTATCATTATTATTATTATTATTATTATTATTATTATTATTATTATTATTATTATTATTATTATTATTCTTCTTCTTCTTCTTCTTCTTCTTCTTCTTCTTCTTCTTCTTCTTATTATTATTATTATTATTATTATTATTATTATTATTATTATTATCATTATTATTATTATTATTATTATATAATTATTATTATTATTATTATTATTATTATTATTATTATTATTATTATTATTATTATTATTATTATTATTATTATTATTATTATTATTATTATTATTATTATGATTATGATTATTATTATTATTATTATTATTATTATTATTATTATTATTATTATTATTATTATTATTATTATTATTATTATCATTATTATTATTATTATTATCATCGTTATTATTATTATTAATATCATTGTTATTATGTTACATTTATTATCAATTATTATACTGGAAGTACAACTTCTTTATCATTATTATTATTATTAATATTATCATCATTATTATTATTATTATTATTATTATTATTATTATTATTATTATTATTATTATTATTATTATTATTATCATTATTATTATTATTATCATTATTATTATTATTATTATTATTATTATTATTATTATTATTATTATTATTATTATCATTATTATTATTATTATAATTATTAGCTGTGGTAAAATGTCTTAAATTCGCTTGGTACTAATGAAAGGTATTTTATAGGGGCCTATAAAAAAATGTATTCATTTAACGGGCCCAGGTGTATCACATGATATGTACAGGATTACTTAAAAAGTCTGTCTGTAAAAGCTAATTAAAAATTTTTAATTTGAATTTGAAGAGAGTGAATGTAGGAGTTAATTGCTATTTAGTCAGTGTGTGTGAGTGAGCAAGTGAATGTAGAAATGAGCTGCTTATTCATGAATATAGTGAGTGCATGAGGAAGTGTGTGAGGAGGATAGGTAAGCAAGTGAGTGAATAAAATTTAATGTAGAAATGAGTTGCTTATTCATGTATTTAGGGAATGAGTAAGTGAGTGAATGGGTGTGTGGGGTGGATAGGTGAGTCATTGAGTGAGTGAAAGTGAGTTCGTTGCTGATCCATCTATTTAGTGAGTGAGTGAGTGAGCGAGTGAGTGTGTGGGTTGGATAAGTGAAGGTATGTCGGAATTTGTTGCTTATTTGTCTTGTGAGTAAGTGAGTGAGTGAGTGAGGGAGTGTATGCATTACATAATAATTACTTAGTAAACAAGTGAGTCCATGAGTTAATAAACAAGAAAACAAAACAAAAATAAAAACCAATGAGCAGTGAGTGCATTAGTAAATACACAATAAGAAAACCAAAAAACAAACCACAACTTGACCTGAGATGACCAGGAATGACCTAGCACATGACCTTGCCCTTACATCAAGTACGGGGACATGCTGCCGGCTGACGGGCTGCTCATCCAGGGTTCTGACCTCAAGGTAGACGAGTCCTCGCTCACAGGGGAAAGTGACCACGTGAAAAAGATCCCTGAGCTTGACCCCTTCTTTTTCTCAGGTCAGTAAACACACTCAATGTGACCCCCAATATGACCCACCATTCCCCTTCTCAGGTTAGTTAACACCCTCCAATATGATCCTGTATAACTCCAATATGACCCTAGTAAAACTCCATTATGACCCCATTATGACCCAATATGACCCCTTCTCTTTTCAGGTCAATCACCATCCACAATGACCTCACGTGACCTGGAGATTTGCTTTCTATATATCTCAGATTTTTTGGCATCTGTCACCTAGTGAATTCTGTCTGTCATTTTATTAAGCGTGTGGGCCCATAAAAATATAGATTCTTAGGTCTGTACCCTTTTCTTAGACGAATTCCTAGTCTTAAAATCCATCTTAACCTCCCGAAATTGGTGCTGTACTCTAGATATTCTCTTATCATTAGTAAATTTGAGGCTGTTGATGAGATAAGGCTAAAGTACAACACCAATAGGTAAAGGTTAAGATGGATTTTAAGACTAGAAATTTGTCTAACAAGAGTTACCTACATACTTAAGAATCTCTGTTAATGCACGCCCTGACCTTAATAAAAAAAAAAAAAA
>CM035185.1:26924616-26937694 GCA_020233015.1 Callinectes sapidus | reverse complement strand
ACAACACAACAACAACAACAACAACAACAACAACAACAACAACGAAAACTGCAGCAGCAAGAAGGTGTAATAAGAAGAGAAAGAGGAAAATGAAGAGCAAGAGGAGGAAAAATAAAGGGAGAAAGGAAAAAGCAGGAGGAAAAAGAAAAAAAAACAAGAAAGTACATAAAAAAATAAAAATAAAAATAAACACAGACAATAACAACAAAACAAGGGCAAAAAGAATAATTAAAACACAAATTGAGAAAAAGAAGAAGAAGAAGAAGAAGAAGAAGAAGAAGAAGAAGAAGAAGAAGAAGAAGAAGAAGAAGAAGAAGAAGAAGAAGAAGAAGATGATGATGATGATGAAGAAGAAGAAGAACCAACCAACAAACACACCCACAGAAACAGGATAGTACATATCTCCTTTCCTTTTCCAATATCTTTTCTTCTTCCTTTCCTTTCCCTCCTTTCATAAGTAGTCGAGATGTCTAAAGATACATAACTTATTGACTAATATTAATTAACTTCCTTCATTGTGTGTGAATTAATGTACAGACCGAGTACAACTAAAAAGAGAATTATTATGTATGAATGATGATTGCAAATATACCACGAAAGATATGAGGTACTTTAACTTTCCTACCTCTCTCTCTTGCAGTAACCCAAAAATTTATTACTTGTCTTAATTTCCCTCTTTACTACCTAAATGTACTTATATATTACGAACTATTACTTATTTTTCTCTCACTAACCTAACATATCAAAATACATCTCTATTTCTCATTAATAGAACGAAGAATAATTATGAACAAACCAACATTTTCTACACCGTACAGTTTTCTATGATTCAAATTTACGGGGTGACTAAACCAACACACAAATCTACACATTATCTTTATTATCGCTGTAACCACGGGGATTTGCGGCCAAGGAGGGGCACAAGGGTGGCGTGGGCGTGGGTGGCGAGGGCGTGGAGATGAGGAGGTAGAGTCAGAGGCCTGAGTGAGCGGTACGGGCGGCGGCGCAGAGGTAGTCAAGGTCTGTGGGTGCACTAGACCGCTGCCTCTCTCGGTACTCTTTCACTCTCCTGACGGCGACGCGGGACCTGAAGGAGGGAGAGGAGGGGCTGAGAGTGTCAAGGGAGGAGGCTGTTGTTCATCCACCCAGGTAGAGGAAAGGAGGGAAAGGGAAGGAAGAACAAAAGATATTGGAAAGGAAAGGAGGTATGTAGTAGCTGTTTGTGTGGGTGTGTTTGTTGGTTGGTTCTTCTTCTTCTTCTTCTTCTTATCAAATTTGTGTTCTAATTATTCTTTTTGCTCTTGTTTTGTTGTTATTGTTTGTGTTTATTTATATTTTTATTTTTTTATGTATGTTCTTGTTTTTTATTTCCTTTTCCTCCTACTTTTTCCTTTCTCCCTTATTTTTTCCTCCTCTTGCTCTTTCTTTTCCTGTTTCTCTTCTCATGACTCATTCTTGCTGCTGCAGTTTTCTATGTTTTTGTTGTTGTTGTTGTTGTTGTTGATGTTGTTGTTGTTGTTGTTGTTGTTGTTGTTGTTGCTGCTGATGCTGCTGCTGCTGCTGTTGTTTCTGTTGTCGCTGGTGGTGGTAGCGGTGATGATAGTGGTAATTTTTCTTCTTCTTCTTCTTCTGGTTCCACACCCCCCTTTTCTCCTTTTCATTCTACTTCTTTTGTCTTTTTCCTCCTCCTCCTCTTCCTCTCACTATCGCTACCACCACTACCACTCATAAACGATCGAATTCCATCTATGCAAAGTAATGTACACTTTAATATATCACACACATGACACTTATCCACCACCACCACCATCATCAGCATACATTTCTCTCCACCCACATTCTGGCCTCCTCCGGCCTGCTATCACCATTTTCAGCGTCAGGTGGTGTTATATAATCGGTATCTGTGTCTCTATCTGGTGTTGCGTGGGTGTTGGGTGTTGCGTGTATAATGTAAGAGGGAATGTGGGGGGTTTGCAGTGCTTCGTTACGTTTTCTTCTTTTTTATGGGATCTTATCTTATCGCAGTGCCGTGGCCCTGCAGACGTTGGCGACCATGGATTGCCACATTCTCTCTCTCTCTCTCTCTCTCTCTCTCTCTCTCTCTCTCTCTCTCTCTCTCTCTCTCTCTCTCTCTCTCTTAACTTCCATCTGCTGCTGTTCCTATTATTCCATCCATATACTTTTCCCTTTGTCTACCCCTTGCTCTACAACCTGGGATTCTTCTACCTGTTAAACTTTGCTCTTCTATCTTTCCTCTTCTCTTTATGGGAGACTATCCTATTTTTTGTATGTTTTGTTGGATGTTCTGTGTATAATGTTGAAGTGTATGGGTGTTTTGCGGCGCCTCGGTAAGTTTCTTTCTTTTTTTTTTTTTTTTTGCTTATTTTTATAGGAGACTATCCTATTTCTTATCTATTTATTTTTATTTTTATTTATTTTTGTGTGCGTTTTTTGTATAATGTTCGAGAGAATGAGAACATTTCTTGGTGTTTCTTTCCTCTTTTTTTTAGAAGACTACCAGTTTTTTTTTTTTTTTTCTACTCTCTTCAATTCAAGTGTGTTGCCCCTGTCCACCTAGCAGTGATTAGGTACCAGCTGGTGTAAGTCAGAAATTGTGATCAGCTGCTGGGTAGGAGAAATAGAAATGTATGTACGGGTGGCCTGATCACCCCTGGGCCTAGTCCACTATGCTTGTTGGCGCTATGTAGCAGCCACGCACAGAATTGTCAGATGCGACATGGTAGACTTAATTAAGATTTGTGAATGTTACAAAATAAGAAGAATTTGTATGTTAACATGTAGATTTTCAGCCAACAATTGTAAGCTGCTTTCAAATAAACCGTCACTTATTATTATTATCATTGTTATTATCATTATCATTATTATTATTATTTTTATTATTATTATTGTCATTATTATTATTATTATTATTATTATTATTATTATTATTATTATTATTATTATACACACACACACACACACACACACACACACACATTTTTCTTTTTTCTTTAGTTTCAATGGTGGTATACAAACAAACACACACACACACACACACACACACACACACACACACACACACACACACACACACTACACACACACACACACACACATTTTTCTTTTTTCTTTTAGTTTCAATGGTGGTATACAAACACACACACACACACACACACAGACACACACACACACACACACACACACACACACACACACACACATTTTTCTTTTTTCTTTTAGTTTCAATAGTGGTACACACACACACACACTCACACACACACACAGGCACGCACGCACGCACACACACACACACACACACACACACACACACAGGCACGCACGCACGCACACACACACACACACACACACACACACACACACACACACACACACACACACACACACACACAGGCATGTGCGCACACACACACACACACACACACACACACACTAACACACACACATTTTTTTTTCTTTTACTTTCGATGGTGGTACACACACACACACATACACACACACACACAAAACACAACTCCCAGCCCACAATAATTCACCCAATACTCCATAACCCCAAAACAACACCCCAAGTTCACCCACACACTCAAAATCACCATATATGCAACCAAAAATGCACAAAAAGGTACCACAACAACCCCACCACACCCCTCTCCCTCGGCTTCCCCCTGGCTAGTCACCTCCGCCGCTCATTGATACATTACGTCATTAGCACCTCGCCTCTCTTCCCTCAAGGGTAGATTACAATCCCCTCAACCCCAGCGGGAATGACAATTTCAATATCCCTATATATGTACACACTTACAATACAAATGTTACACATTATAAGAAATATACAAGGAACTACATTAACTCGACCCGTCCCAGACTCGTATCATGACATAACATGACGCAACTCCTTACAAATTCTCTTAATACATTCTCCTCTCAGTTAGTGAATACAAAATAATAAATACAATAATAACTGAAGTAAAAGTACAATATACACAACTTAAATCATTGATGTTAAAACATTTAACAATAATATTTAGTCACAAAAGAAAACGGGAATATTTCATGGTACACTAAGGAATTCATGGTAACCCTAACACCCCCCCTTTCCAAAAAAAAAAGTCATGAGCTAGCCTTAAGCTGGCTCAGGACTTTGAGGTACATCAGGTACTCGAGACAAGGCATCTGCGATTACATTATCTCTTCCTCTTACATGTTTGATGTCCAACTTGTAGTCTTGCAATATTAAACACCATCTCATCAACCTCTGATTTGAGTTTTTCATCTTATGCAAGAATACAAGAGGATTATGATCAGTATACACTTCAACTGATTTCCCTGTTCCCTTTACATACACATCAAAATGATTCAAAGACATAATCAAACCCAATGCCTCCTTCTCAATAGTACTATAACCTACTTGATAACACAATAATTTCCTAGAATAATAACACACTGGGTGGTCAATCCCTTCATGTTCCTGCATCAATACTCCACCAATACCATCATGACTGGTATCCACATACAATTTAAAAGTTTTGTCATAATCAGGTATCCTAAGTATTGGTATATTGATCAACATTTCCTTTATCTTTTTAAATGCCTCTTCACAATGGCAATTCCAATTAAATTTACCTTTCTTTGACAGTAATCTGGTTAGAGGTAAAGCTACTACAGAGAAATTTTTACAAAACCTCCTATAGTATCCACTCATACCCAGAAATCTCAACAACTCCTTCCTGTTAGTTGGAGAAGGAAATTTCACAATGTCATTCACCTTCGCATCTGCAGGTTGCACTTTTCCTTGTCCAACTGTGTATCCCACATACTCCACACAAGGTTTAGAGAACTCACTCTTCTTGAGATTTATAGTCAAGTTAGCATCATCTAATCTCTTAAACACTTCTCTCAGGAGTAACAAATGCTGCTCCCAAGTTTCAGAACATAATACTATATCATCTATGTACACAACACAACCTTTTACTCCTCTTAGCACCTCATTTACCAATCTCTGAAAACAACTACTACTGTTTTTCATTCCAAATGGCATTACCTTGTACTGATACAATCCATCCATAGTTACAAATGCTGAAATAGCTTTAGCCCTCTCTGTTAGTCCTACTTGCCAAAAACCTTTCAACAAATCAATTTTGGATACATAGTTAGCATTTCCCACACGATCTATACAATCATCAATTCTCGGAATGGGATACGAGTCACTCTTGGTTACATTATTCACTTTCCTGTAGTCAGTATAAAATCTGAAACAATCCTCACCAGGTTTTGGCACCACCACACAAGGTGAACTCCATGGGCTGTTACTTGGTTCTATCAAGTCATGCTCTAACATATACTCAATTTCCTTCTCATTATTTCCCTTTTTCTTGGATTCACTCTATAAGGATGTTGTTTGATAAGCTCAACATTTTCTACTTCAACATCATGAACAATTGCATTTGTTCTCCTTGGGGTATCCTGAAATAAACTCTTAAAACTGTTGATCACTCCCATCAACTCCTCTCTTTTTTCTAACTCTATGTGCTGTAATTTGAAGTTCAGATTTTCCAATACACTAGAATTTTCCAACATTTTTCCATCACATTTTTCTAAGGTTCTTTCAGATATTTCATCTAGAGCCTCTTCAGTGGCACTTACTATACCTACACTATTTACTTTTTCTTCATCACCTCTTTCATGATACTCTTTCAACATATTGATGTGACACAACTGATTACTCTTCCTCCTTCCAGGAGTTTTCACTATGTAGTTTACATCACTCAGTTTTCTCCCAATCTCCCAAGACCCACTGTACCTTGCTCTCATGGAATAACCTTGCACAGGAAATAATACAAGCACTTTATCACCAACATTGAATTTTCTGACTCTGGCCTTATGATCATAATATCCCTTCATTTTACTTTGAGCACCCTTCAAATTTTCCATGGCAATCTCTCTAGCTCTCAACGATCTATGTTTAAAATCAGACACATATCTCAAAATGTTTGGTGGATCATCACTACCAAGCCATTTTTCTTTCAACATTCTCAAGGGCCCTCTCACCTCATGACCATATACTAATTCAAAAGGACTGAACCCTGTTGACTCTTGTACACTGTCTCTCAATGCAAAGAGTGACAATGGCACAGCCTCATCCCAGTCAATTCCCATCTCCTCACAATACTTCCTGAGGGTATTTTTAAGAGTCTGGTGAAATCTTTCCACACAGCCCTGTGACTGAGGATGATATGTACTAGAAAACTGTTGTTGAACATGTAATCCCTTCAATATTTTCTGAAACATATTACTTGTAAAGTTACTCCCTTGATCTGATTGTATCACCTCTGGTAAGCCAAAACATGAAAAAAATTTCACAAACTCCCTTACAATATTTTTAGCATTTATACTCCTCAGTGGTATGGCTTCAGGGAACCTTGTTGAAACACACATGATTGTTAACATGTACTCATTTTCTCTCCTAGTCCTTGGCAAAGGACCTACACAATCATCTCTATTTTCCTGAAAGGCTCATCTATCACAGGAATGGGTTGAAGTGGAGCTGGACATATACCTTGATTTGGTTTTCCAACCCTTTGACATGTGTCACAACTTCTACAAAATTCTGCCACTTCTCTCTTTACATTTAGCCAGTAAAAATGACACAAGATTCGTTTTAGAGTTTTCCTCACCCCTAAGTGTCCTGACAAACTACCCTCATGTGCCATTTCCATCACCTTCCTCTTATACACTTCAGGAACTACTATTTGCCTTTTTACCATCCAATGATGAGTTGATGGAGCATCTCCACTTCTCCAATTTCTCATCAAAATTCGTCTTTGTACATAATATCCTATATCACCTCTCTCCGCTTCACAATACAACTCCTTCAATTTCTCATCAGCCCTTTGTGCCTTAATCAACTCATCAGTGTTTACAGAAACATTTTGCTGACCCACAACCTTGTACTCGGTTTTGTTTTCATTTACCCCTTCAAAACCATCATCTACATTCTGTAGATCACCAACACCCTCATTTTCCTCAACTATCAAGGAATGAAGGTAGGATAGTCAAACCTGGAGAGAAGGTGGAGGAAAAATGAAAGAAACTTTACCTAAGTGGAGGAAAGTGGAGGCAAAATGTGGAAGGAGATATGGAGGAGAAAGTACAAACATTTCGAGGTAAAAATGAAAAAATATTCAGGTTAGGTTAGTTTTGATGTGAAACTATTTTACAAAACAACTATTTTAACTATCAAGGAAGAGAGGTAGGATAGTCAAAATTGGAGAGAAGGTGGAGGAAAGATGGAGGAAACTTTGTGTATGTGGAGGAGAGTGGACGAAAAATATGGAGGGAGATATGGAGGAAAAAGTGCAAACATTCGGAGGTAAAAATGAAAAAAATATTCAGGTTAGGTTAGTTTTGATGTGAGACTATCTTACAAAACAACTATTTTAACTATGAAGGAAGGTAGGTAGGATAGTCAAAATTGGAGAGAAGGTGGAGGGAAAGATGGGGGAAGGTTTATGGGGGTGGGGGTTAGTGGAAGGGCTATGTGGAGGGGTGTGGAGGGAAAAATTTTGGTTTTGGTGTCGGACTATTTTAGAAAAGTACTATTTTAATATAAAACAAAATAATATAAAATAAACAAAACAAATATATATATAGGTAGATTCTACCTATATATATTTTAGTACATAAAATATTAGAGCAAGTATATATATAGTAACTTCCTACACCGACAGTTATATAATTATAGGCAGACAGACAGACAGACAGACAGACAGACAGACAGACAGACAGACAGACAGACAGACAGACTGCTACAAACTGTTTTACAAATATATTTACCTTCAAACGATCTTGCCAAGATTCATGGCAATCTTGTGGCACCCCTAGGCGCTGTCCGTGGCACCCCAGGCGCTGTCCGTGGCACCCCAGGCGCTGTCCGTGGCACTCTTGACTGGGATGGAGAGAAAGTGAGAGTGAGTGGAAAGAAAACCTTAAGAAAACAAACTAACCGAAAAAAAAAATAATAAAAAATTCCATCAAAAAAACAATCTTTTCAAACCGCAACCAATATTTCGAGTGGGCCGTGTTATTTACCTGATATCTCTGCTATTTCTCTATGTCCAGCGGTGCTATAGGCCTACACTAATCCACGAAGGCCTACTCTCATCAACACCACATGCACGTAGGCCTAGGCACAGTAAAAGTGACGATTTGAGCCGATTTTCTGCGATTATTTGGCCTGAAAATCTTAAGGCGCCATTTGTTTACTGCTAAGCCACTCCTCCCTACCCACAAAATGTCGAGATTAAATAGACGCTTCATAAATTCTTAGTATTTGGGGGTATTTATTGACATCTTTTGTTGTAATAAATCATTTTGAGCATTTTTTATTAAGTAATGTTGGTTTGAAATTGTGGTTTTCTATAGATTTGGTTGATATAAAATAAGGCATTGATTGAAATAGTAGGAGCTATATGTGGCAACTCAATGCTTCAAAGAGAAAGAGAAAAGAAGGAAAACGGAAACATGAACATGGAATAATAATAACAACAACAATACAAAAATATGACCAATGTAGAAGAAGAACACTTAGCTATGGAAATCAATCAATAAATAAGAACACAAATTCATCCCAAACCTTAACACAGAGTTGAAAAAAAGGCAAAACACAGATTTACTCTAATATAGATACACACACACACACACACACACACACACACACACACACACACACACACACACACACACACACACACACACACACACACACACACACACTCCACTTTCATTCAGCATTGGACCAGAGAGAGAGAGAGAGAGAGAGAGAGAGAGAGAGAGAGAGAGAGAGAGAGAGAGAGAGAGAGAGAGAGAGAGAGAGAGAGAGAGAGAGAGAGAGAGAGAGAGAGAGAGCATATCGTCATTGAAAGGGAACAAAGCACTATATAATAATAGTGATCGAGTAGGGGAAGTTGGGGGAAGGAATGAAGGAAGGAAGGTGTGTGTGTGTGTGTGTTCCTCTTCCATATTCATTAGCCTGGAATACCCCCCTTCGTACTATATGATGCTCACCCACCCCCAGTGACACCTGACAGTGAGCTGACAGCAGCAGCTGACTACTTCTTACGTCTTCTCGGCGTGATGACCAACCCACCACCTCACACGGCAACAGGCGGCTGGCTCCTCAAGGTGTCCGCGTTGCCATGGTTACTGTCTTACCATGGTCGGTCGGTGCATTGTTCAGTGCCAGGCATCCTGCTGCTACTGTTCCGCTGTCCCCCCTCCCCCCCCCTTCTATCTAGCCTGTCAATCTACTACTATCTCCTCCCTTTCATTGCAAGGAATCACATCCACATCCATATCATACAACATTCATTATGCTCGGCACAGCCACACTTTTCTTCTTCTTCTTCGTCCATTATATTTCTCTCATCACTTTTATTACTCCTGCATTCATTCTTCCTTCTCATTCATTCATTCTGCTGTCTGCTTCTGCCGCTAACTCCTCTCTAGTCTATCTAGTATACAATGACTAGTGTTTTTTTGTTCTTGATCTTTGTGAGAGTGTGTGTTGTCAAGAATTGGTAGGAAGGTGGAAGGAGTTGACTTCTACTTTTGAGGCGTATAGTGGCCAATACGCTCATTAAAATTAGAAAACGGAACCCATTCTCTATTTTTTAAGGGATGGTTATGTTGTTTTGCGTCATTTTTTACTCTCGTTTTCTTGTTTTTTTCGTCATACATCAACTTATTGATAAGTACAATGATACATACACACATTCGTTACACTTGAATGTGGCGAATAGAAGAGATATTTGTCGGGGGTCCCCCTCCCCTCCACTGCTACTGCTCTCTACCCACAACTCAACAAACCAAAACTTTAGCCATTTGGCCACTTCAGTAACTTTGGCATTTAATGTAATTTATCCTCCCCCCCCACCCTTCTCTCTCTCTCTCTCTCTCTCTCTCTCTCTCTCTCTCTCTGAGCTTCATAGATAGCCCAGTACGCAGGATGAATATGAAAATGCACAATAATTAGGCAGGATGAATATGAGAAATGCATACCAGTAATAAATGGGTTGTTAATTGAGGCTCCCGCCGCGAGAGGGATGTAAGCGCCACCCGACTAGTTTTGAGAAAAACGCGCTCAAAGTTTCCTTATGATTACACTATTGAAAACGGTCAGAAGGGGGATCTATTATATACCATTGGAATCGCCTATCCTTCTTCTTTTTGGCCATGTAATTTATATTCCTTAATATCAAGTTTTGTGCGTATGAGCACAAGTTATGTACGGCCAACCGGCCGAAATCGCGAGAAAATGAAATTTATTTTAAGGTATTTTTTTATGGCCGTCTATACACTATTATTTTTAATTAAATTTGTAAGTATTGTATACCAATGGAATCGCCTATCCTTCCTCTTTCTTGTATTATAAGTTTTATTCCAAAATATCTATTTTTACGATTATGAGCATGTGCAGCTGCTTTCCCGCCAGCATTGTTCAACCAGTTCCTCAGAATTCCTCAGAATTCATAGTCAATGTGTCTTAAAGATTCGATCACTATAGGAAAATCTGACTTTTAGTCTCTTTTTATAACTAATATGCATTGACATTGATGTATTTATCTCTTACAAGTGTATTACTGTCTATTCCTTATTGTTTTCAATATTGGTTTGCAATAATTAATCCATTAATATAGGGAAATTGATGGAATCACGAACGAAAACATTGGACTTTAAATCGCACGTGTGGATCATCAGCTGGCGGGAGGTGCGCGCTCATTGGCTAGAGCTATGGCCGCTCCCTATACTCCGCGCTGATTGGTGCCCGCTCTGCCTCGTCGCCTCTGGAGATAGCTCTGTCTGGCGGCGGAGCGGGAACTTAACAATGAGTGTTTTTTGCTTCATTTTGAGCAACTTTAGGCCTTGTTGTACCCATCCAGATGATCGATTTTGCCTATGACACCACTTCCACATGAATTCTATGCCCTTTTAGCAACCGGATCCGTGCCTAACTCAATTTTTTCAAATTTGTCGCTTACATCCCTCTCGCGGCGGGAGCCTCAATTAACATGGGCCGCCACCCTAGATAGTACATAGTTAACCAGTGGGCGGAATTGTCGCCAGAAATGTGTGGTGGTGGAGTTGTAGTACGTACAGCCAGCCATGGATGGATGGCGGCAAGGCAGCTGGACAGCTGGCCTGCTGGGGGGGAGGGGAATGGATGAGCAATGAGCAGCTGAGCAGCGCTGGTCTTATTCTGCTGCTATATATAGTTAGCGACACACACACACACACACACACACACACACACACACACACATAGCGACAATGATGTTGGTGGAGTGGGGAGTGAGCGGTGAGGAGGGAGGCAAACTGGGGGGGGGTCAAGGTCAGGGTCAGGGTCATGGCGGCGATGGTCGCGGTGGTGGCGGTGGTGGATTTGGTGTCTGTTGACGACAGTGTGTCTGGTGGCCGTGTCCAGCAGCTGACGGTTCGGCTTGGCCCGGGAGGCGCCGCCCTCACCACCCCCGGGGGTGGGGGTGGCGCCGCCACGCCCACACACACTGACAAGTCCATGGATGGATGGATGGATGGATGGATGGATGGATGCCTCTTCTTTTAAGTGTGCCAAGTTCCATCCAGCAGCCTCACCTCACATCACATCATATCATATCATATCATATCATATCTAGAATATAATATTTTGATCACTACTTATTCTCTTATTTAATCCTCTTGGGAGAGAGAGAGAGAGAGAGAGAGAGAGAGAGAGAGAGAGAGAGAGAGAGAGAGAGAGAGAGAGAGAGAGAGAGAGAGAGAGAGAGAGAGAGAGAGAGAGAGAGAGAGAGAGAGAGCGTCTGTAGGTCAAGAGGTCCCGACGCGTCTCATCAGTCAGTCAGTCAGTCAGTCAGTCTCAGTTACTTAGGATCATCACTTTCCTTCTTGCTGCTTACTTTTTTAGACAAGTATTATTAAGGCACTTTTGGGACCACTGACTGACGGACTGACTAACTGAGTGAATGTCCTCCTCTATATACTACTTTATGTCGCTGACTGATTGACTGACTGACTGACTCACATCATCATCATTGATAAATATGTACTACGAGGCAAAACAATGAAAGCAACAAGAGGTGGTGGTGGTGGTGGTGGTGGTAGTGTGGTAAGGCAAGGCAGGACCGCATGGCAATTGGGGGGGATGGGTGGGAAGGGATCGGGTGGTGGCGGGTGGCGGGGTCGTTGGGGACGTAGCATGGCAATTGGGGGGGATGGGTGGGAAGGGATCGGGTGGTGGCGGGTGGCGGGGTCGTTGGGAACGTACAAGCGCCTGCCGTCACTTCCCCCCCACTCTCCCTCTCCCTCTCTCGCCCAACAAACGGTATATTATAATTATACTAATATCTCTCCACCATGAAGGGTGACGAAGGGGGAGAAAAGGTGGAAACAGATGAGGAAGAGTGAGGAAGGTGTTGTGTTTGGTAGTGAGCGTGTATCACTCACTCACTCACTACAGCTTACCTACAGCTTACACACACACACACACACACACGTAGGTACTAGTAGTACCTGTACCTGCTGCAATAATGCGTTACTATTATTAATATGTTGTTGTAGTAGTAATAACTGTGTGTGATGCCTTCCTTCCTTCCTTCTGCTTACATCATCCCAACATTGTCTCGTTGCTTCTGGAGGAATGAGGGCTGATATGACATGACATGATATGATCGACACACACTGAGAGATGAGGAGTCAATGAAGCTTTATTGAAGTGTGTACACACATTGAAGTGATGGGCTCACCTCACCTCACATATAATATCATAGTACACCAATGAACACATTAATTATTATTAACGCCGCCTCGAATACCCCCCTTCGTTTGACAATTAATAAAATGGACAACAACAACATCATTATCATTATTCTTTTTATTCACAAATGAAACAAATTTGAGTTACTACTATAGGACATGTTGACATAGATAGTATATAACTTGTTGGTTTTTGCAGCTAGGTGTAGCTAGGTGGCAGGAATGGCGTCCTCTCACACTCCTCCTCCTCCTG
>CM035185.1:26899559-26922519 GCA_020233015.1 Callinectes sapidus | reverse complement strand
TTCCCCCATATCCTCCCGGCCCGAGCCAACAGCGGCCCTTGAAAAACTAGGACCTGGGTCCAGCCCAACTTCCACTGTTGGAGCCGAACAAACTGAGGCACCCATCGACTTACACTGGCGATGGGCGCTCAAGGGGCAATGAATCACCTGCTCAAAAGGTGAAGATTGGCTTGAGCCCACCGTGGGACAACAAACAGAAGGTCTGGTAGCCACCCTGGCTACACTCGTCAGGGCGGCCGGACCAAAGTTAACCCTTTCCCGACATCTGATGAAGGGAGCAGGACTTAAGGCACTCACCTTGTCCCACGGAAGAAGGACGGCTAACTCCATCCTGAAGCAAGACATCTGGATGAGAGGCAGACACAACACAGGATGCAACAGGTTGACATACGGGCACTTGAGAAACGAAAACATGATCTTGATGTTGTGACAACCCTGAACTGGAATGTCATGGCTGCACTCCAGGCTGATGTGGTGTGATGTACTTCGCTGTATCCAATGAGTTTGCTGTACTCAGTGTACTGTAGGTCAGGGTCAAACTCCTGAGTCTTGACTAACTCAGTCAGCTCTTGGCTCATAGAATGCACAATTGAGCCAGATGCTGGTTGGGACACATTGTTTGTAACACATCTTGGTTTTGTGCTCCAGCCTCTCAAGTGCCTGGGATACACTTGTGAGTAACTCGAAGTTACGGTGAAAGTGAAGGTCTCCTTTTGTGTGGTCACTCTGTTCCAGGATGTTCAGCTGTGCTTCAGTCAATTGCACTGCCTTTCTCCACCCCAAGAGATTAGCAGTTGGGTGACTTGCATCCTTGGGCTTGATATCCTTCAAATCCCAAATCTCATCTCCTGTGCCTTTTGTGTAGGCCACATCAGCGGCTATGCGCGCGTAGAAGATGCGTGGATGACACTTGTGCTGGTAAACGTTCATGGTCTCAGCTGACGCCTTGCCCCAATAGTGTTTACTGTTACCTGGTTGAGGGATCCTGATGTTGAAGACTTCACCTGTTCCCGGCTGTATGAAAGTTGGAGTGTAGCTAGGGCGTGGTTTGATCTGTAGTTGACCTAGAGCCCCTTCAACATCCCAAACATCTGCATTGCAAGGATCATTCTTCCATACGGATAATTCTTGACCACTCTTGACAAGCGTAGAAACAGTCGCTGCTGTGGGCACTCCCAAGGGGAGAACTTTGAAGGTGATTAAATAAAAGTTTTGAAATGTACACAAATCTTTTCTTTATGGACCAAGGTCGGATACTTTTTGAATGGACCTCGCACAGCCACTTTTGTAGAATGACCTATAAGAGGCGACATCTTCAGAAAAAGAAGAATGTGCTGAGCAAGTTGCCTGTGAGAAGATGGCACCAAGGGGCTTCACATGAAGACAAAATTCATGCTTCTTCACTGCCTGACTCACCACCTGTAGCGGCGTGCCTATCACCTCCTCCGGCTGACCCGAGATTATCACCACCAACAGCACCACTACTACCACCATCATCTCCTCTACCAGCACCAGCTTTCATCACACACTTAGCGCTCTCGGTCCTTGTCACTGCACCTCTCTTGCGTTTTCCCATGAAGCACAAGAATAAAGAATGCCGTAAATCAATGGGTAATGTAAAACAACAAGTGGGAGATGGAAACACGTGCGCGGTGTCTCCTCTCACTAATCAATAACTGAGGGGCCTGGGCCACAGCCGGCGCCTGCCGCCCCACTCACTCACAAAGCAAGTGCAAAACTTTTAACCTATCGAAAAAAAAAAAAAAATCAAAATTTTTTACATATGCACAGAAAAATTCTTATTCACTGAAAAGTATTCATAGTAGAAGAATATCCTTTGTGTGAGAGTTGAAAGACACCCAAAGGAACAATATTAACCATTAGAATTTTTAATATCGCAAATATAAGAGCACAAAATTAAAAATCAATTTTAGCAAATTTTTTTTCTGTAAAAACTACAGAAAAAAAATCACCGAACTTAAGAGCTGATGAATTTAAAAATTTCAAAAGGTGAATTTTGAAGAGATGTCTTTGCTGAGTGTTATGATACAAAAAAAATTAAAAATCGCCCCATTAGTTGTCGAGATATATAATGAAATGCACAAAAATGTTCATTTTGAGAAAAACGCACTTTTATGTTTAGGTGACAATGTACGCTACAAAGATGTTTTCTAGAGCAACAGAAATATGTTTTCTTACTTGCCTGACTCTTCTGATGATGTTCAAGAGTTCTGATTTCAAAGGAAGTTCTTTCAGCGTCATCTCGGGTAACTATACGGGGAAAATGTGCCCATTCTTGATTTTCCTTGAAATATATTTTGGCACCTGGTCCCCTTTTGTCTTTTATAATACATATAGGTGTGCATATATGTATTATAAAAGACAAAATATTAGTCCCTGAGAGGGAAGGGTATCATTGGGCACCACCCAACTCTTTGTTGCCAGGTTAGGCCTATGGAGGCCTAGCTGTCGAAGCCACCTGGCTGATAATCTGCAGACAGTGGGCCTTTTCTGGTCTTTCTCTTCTTAGCTGGCTGCTGTGGAGAAATCCTGGCTTTATCCATCTTCCTTTTTGTTGTTGCTGCCTGTGTGGTTGATAGAAAACCTACTGAGGCAATAAATCTGTTGTGTTCATATCCGATGTTGTGCTCCAGTATTGTGAACTGAGCCATAAATCGTACCCTTTTTAGGCCAGCAAACTTTGCCTTGTTGACGTGGATCCACAGCTTGGAGTGAAGGCTTTCATTTCTGTTTTGTGTTTGTCCTTTCAAGCAGCGATCAAGCAGGGCTGGGGCTGATAAGTCGAGAAAGACTTACCTCACACGATCTTCATACTTTTTATCCAGCCTGAGGTAGTTCTTCATGGTGTTGTGTGAGGGCATTGGTTTGTTGTTGATCACTGCTCGCTTGAAAATGCACCACGATGGGTCACAGCGAATATGGTGGTGGTTGCCTTCTCCATCTCTGGATATAGAATGCCAGAATCCAGACATGAGTTTCAGTTTCATTGTCAAGACATCTGTTCCCACTCTGTCCTTGATAGCCTTTCCGTAATAGCGCTGGAAGGCGTCTATTTGCTTATCTGTAAGTTGGTGCTTGCCACTGATAGCCCTCCTCTTGATGACTTTTCCCGTCTTGGTGACTGTTTCTTCTTTCAGCTGTTCTTTCAGTTTCCGAAGGCGTGTCCCCATCCTTTTCTTGACGTGGTTCACACACTCTTCTTTTACAACTTTTACACTGTAGGGGCCTTCTCCATCATTCATTTTGGTGACAGATGTGTATGCACTAGAGTCACCATCACTTAGGAATGTCGTGTAGCGGAAGCCAATGTCCTCGGAGTGCCCCCACAGCTGCACAGCACACTCTGCCTCCATTTTCCCAGACAAGCCATCAAAGTTGGCCTGACACTTGCCTGCATGCACTGTTTCTTGCCAGGCTTCAAAACTCTCTTTAGTTTTCCGGCTCCTGTTTGTTGAGCAGGATTTGCAAAAATTGCTTATCACATGAAAGTCCAACACAAATCCTGTGGTCATTTCAATGACAAATCCTGCTTGCATGTGTGATTTATGGCCACGGGTCATCCAAGTGCCATCATAACTAACACCCATTTCTGTTTTATTAGCTGTAGTATTCTGCTTGGTGTGCACTTCCCTCACAGTTTCCAACACAATGTTTTGTTGTTCTTTATAAAAGTTATCCATGGCACAATAGAAGGCATTGGCATAGTTCATAAACACAGACTGCGGCATGTCCACTGTTCCGAAGACAACTGCAAGCCTGGAGAGGCCAGCTCTTCCATAGCCATTAGTGATGCTGTGGAACACCAACACACTGTTAGCTTCGGGAAAGTTTCCAATATTTGCCTTCCGTGGCTTGCTGTCACACAACACTAAGTCACATGCCACACACTTCACTTTCACTTCGCAGTCAAAATATTTCCTTTTGATATCTGTCTGTGCCTGCTCACCACAGATATCACAAGTGTTTCTGCTCAAAAGTTCTCTCAGTCTACCAACTGAGATCACCACCAGGGCATTATCATCACTGCCGCCTTCATCATCACCGAGTTTACCCGATAATAGTCTGAGTCGGTGGGCAGCAGCTGTCTCCTGAATCTCCCTCTCCTCTCCGATACGTGCTGTTGTTATTCCCTCAGTTGATGTCGCCAGTGTTGCCACACCGGTGGCGGCTCTCTTACTTTCCCAGTAAGCTTTCATCACACACTTAGCGCTCTCGGTCCTTGTCACTGCACCTCTCTTGCGTTTTCCCATGATGAAGCACAAGAATAAAGAATGCCGTAAATCAATGGGTAATGTAAAACAACAAGTGGGAGATGGAAAGACGTGCGCGGTGTCTCCTCTCACTAATCAATAACTGAGGGGCCTGGGCCACAGCCGACGCCTGCCGCCCCACTCACTCACAAAGCAAGTGTGAAAACTATCGTACAGTACAATGAGTACATAAAATCACGAAAAAAAAATGGAGAAAAAAGGTGAAAAAGAAGATATACAAAGAAGAGTGACAATATGTGTTTAAATACCCAGCACGGAGCATGGTAGACATTTAAAGTTTAAAGGCCACCAGACGCTCTAGTGTCTGGCACAGGTGTGCGCCACGACCGCGTGGCTACCCAAATTTATATCACACACACAAAAAAAAAAAAGACATTTTCCACTGAAAAATATGGCTTTCACACAAAGGTGTCTCATAACCAGATAATACTCCTTACTAATTGTTTGTCGTGGTGCATATTCATGATGCACAATACCACTAGAGTAAAAAAAACATGTCAACATTACCTTGACGCTGCTCCGAACCTGTCGTGCTTTTTTGGGTCTTGGTGATGTCCGATGCTTCCATTGTGATGACTGAAATTTTGTTTCCGGGTCGTATCCATACACCCATGTCTCATCACCAGTGATGATGATCTTCATGAAGTCAGAATCACTGTTAGCACAGTCAAGCAGGTGTTGTGCAATTTCGAGGCGGAGTTGTTTCTGCTGTTCCACCAGCAACTTTAGAACAAATTTTGCAGACACTCGTCGCATGGCCAAATCTTCGGTTAAAATTGTATGAACTGAACCTGTGCTTATTCCTACTTCTCCAACAATCTCGATGATGGTTATACGACGGTCGTCCTCCACTATTCGATGAACATTCACAATGAATTCTTTGTTTCTGCTGGTGGATGGCCTGCCAGACCGTGGCTTGCTCTCTCAACTGAGGTTTGTCCCTGCTTGAAGCGGTTATACCACTCCTTTATCTGTGTTATTCCCATGGCTTCATCGCCAAAAGCTTGCTGAATCTTCTGGATAGTTTGCACTTGCGTATCACCAAGCTTGTGGCAGAATTTGATGCAGTAGCACTGCTCGATGCACTCCGACATTTTGCGTAAGGACGATAATCCGAAGGATGCATGCTGGATGTCTGCACTTTAGCCTTAACAGGCGGGAATTGGCGCGCACTAGAGCTTTTATAATTTCCACGCATGCACAGTAAGGTTAGGCTTCCCTCGAGCTAATCTTGCATTGAGAAGACTCTCCCTTCTTTTCTGGCGAAGCTTGGATGGCCTTGTCATGATAAATGAGCTTGATTAGGCAGCTATAGGAGGACGGAGTGTGATTCATGGACGGCAACCTCCCGTTCTAATGATGTCTCAAGGACAACTGAGCCTAATTTACTGAGGCTTGAGGCCGGCGAGTACCATCACGCTCCCCTCCCTTGGGTATCGTAGCTGCCATTCTTCGCCAGTTAGCAAAACTTTGCACGATTTTTTTATTGAAAAAATAACATCCAGGGCTGTGTAGGAAGCACGTGGCTATCGCGGCCCGGTCATTTAAATTCCTGCTGAGCACGTGGGTCCCTTTAAACGCCATCTAAGGTCTTTAAATGGGCCTTAGAGCTCTGAAACTTTTACACGATGTTGCCAGAACATTACTTGATTTTTTGAGGCGGGAAACTTAAGAACCCATTTTTGGTCGAAAACCTTCATTTTTACCCTGGATACCCCCTGAAGTCAGAATCACTGTTAGCACAGTCAAGCAGGTGTTGTGCAATTTCGAGGCGGAGTTGTTTCTGCTGTTCCACCAGCAACTTTAGAACAAATTTTGCAGACACTCGTCGCATGGCCAAATCTTCGGTTAAAATTGTATGAACTGAACCTGTGCTTATTCCTACTTCTCCAACAATCTCGATGATGGTTATACGACGGTCGTCCTCCACTATTCGATGAACATTCACAATGAATTCTTTGTTTCTGCTGGTGGATGGCCTGCCAGACCGTGGCTTGCTCTCTCAACTGAGGTTTGTCCCTGCTTGAAGCGGTTATACCACTCCTTTATCTGTGTTATTCCCATGGCTTCATCGCCAAAAGCTTGCTGAATCTTCTGGATAGTTTGCACTTGCGTATCACCAAGCTTGTGGCAGAATTTGATGCAGTAGCACTGCTCGATGCACTCCGACATTTTGCGTAAGGACGATAATCCGAAGGATGCATGCTGGATGTCTGCACTTTAGCCTTAACAGGCGGGAATTGGCGCGCACTAGAGCTTTTATAATTTCCACGCATGCACAGTAAGGGTGCCGTCAACTCCCACAGAAATGAATTGCTGAATGGTAAATTATTTTTCCTTTTATGGACCAAGGTCGGATACTTTTTGAATGGACCTCGTACATGTGACTATGGAGGTAAACGCTTGGAACGCAAAGCGCAACACACCTCTCCTGAACAAAGCCTGGAGAGGCACTGACTGAGTCCCAACAGCACCACTTCCCGCTCACTCCCAGCAGAGAGAGGAGAGTTGTCAAGTGGCAAAATTTGGTAAAGGAAAATAATTTATAACGTAATCTATGCACAAAATAACAAAGTCAAACAATGCCACACGGTGATGTATGTGTGTGGCGATGACGCAACATAGCGGGGCATTTAAATCTTGTCCTAGAGACGCTGATTTTTAAAATTTTCAGAAAAAAAATTATCCACGTGGTAGCTCAGACCCTTCCCCTCACTGTGAGCGAAAGAAGTGATTTTCATGAATTTCAAATATATTGGTCAAAAATCACATCCGGCCACCGGGTTTAACTTTTGTTTCTGAATGGCACCAGGAACAAAGTACTAAGAAAAAACCACTGAAAACACTGACACATGGATCACCGGTCAAGGCAGAACATGTATTTTTCTCTGAGAATCGCTAAAATGCATTTATGAACCAATCAGGTTTGAGAAACTCACTACAATCTGTTTCCAAGCGCACACCAGGAAGGAAACATTAAGAAAACATCGATACAAATGGAATTGCTGGAAGAAGCAGGCGAAAACATTGAGACTGAAAATACTGGAGCACAATGAAACGATAATACCAGTATAGAAAACATGTTTCTCAGCAAACACTGTCAAAGATGCACTTGACATAATCCAGAGGAAATGAGTTCCAATAACACATGTTCCTCAAAGGAATCAAGGGAACATAAAACTGGAAATCACTGAGGAAATTCTGAAAAACACTGAACATATAGCTGCAAGAAATGTGACCTCAAGAATCAACACAACGGCCAGTCTATTTAAATCCTTTGTACATTGACTAAGAAAGCTGACTAATCCTGAAGAACCGTAGAACGTCGTCACTGAAGAAAGACTAAGACCCGCATTATCAAACTCTCTCCTCTCTTCATCCCGAAATCTCTCTCCATGTATTTTAGGTCAAATTTGCCCCCTTCGATGAGCGCGAGAGGAGCTTGGTGAAAGGGGCGGCTACCCCCACCTCTTCGTCAACTCCTTTCTTTTATTTTACACGTTTTACCATCTCAATATATTGGAGGGTGTACAGAAGGACAGAAATAAGTATATGGATATCATACAAGACTCCAGACCTTTCTAGAAATCACTTTTCTTATGTGTTTCCCTTCTTTTAAGAGATTGCACTGTTCCTGTATGATTCACCACCTGTCTTGACAATACTCCTCACTTCGCATCACGTGCTCCTCACTTCTTATCACGTTAAATACCACCCAGCTAAGCATTAACATTCTTTCGTACAATACTTTTTTAGTGATATGTTAGATAGAGTTCTATGAAATGCATCCAGATATGAAATAATATATGTAGTTTTTCCGAAATGAGGGATAGGAATAAATTTTTCTTCTTTCTATGTAAACCACTCCAAATTATGAATTGGTTGGGCAGCAACCAATTCTACTAATAGGTCGCAAACGACCCTATTTATGGGAGAATATCAACGTGAGCAGTGTTGAATGTCCATCTTCTAGGGAGCCTGAAACAAAATTGAACCACTATACCGGGGTCCGGGTGGCGGGCTTGATTTTCGTGTGGGTACAGGCCACAGGCTACCAACTGAAGCGATACCATAGCATTTTCTGTTAAACTTGCTGTATATCATTATTTCACACATCATTCATCTTTATTTTAAGCAATGAATACTTATCAATACGAAAATATGATGAAAACGTTTTAGTTCTCTAGTTTTAAATGTCTATGTGATTTCCACAATTACCAACTGCAAAACGAGAGGTCACTTCCAAGAGAATCACACCGAGAGCGTTTGCTACTACCGGGAAAGAAAGAGACCTCTCCAAAGAGCTCACGAAGGTAGTGCTTGGTGTTCATCTGATAATGTGGGTGTAAGGGCTTCTGTTCTTTCCAGTCATCAAGATGACTCGTTGCGGAGAGTGGTAGTTTTTAGGAAACGGGGTTTGTTAAAATGGCATCTAAGCTAATATACCTATTGTTGAATATTTCCTCTATGGAGTGTGTGTGTTTCTGTGTGTGGGCCCAATACTTGGTATTAGATATCAGCAACTAAGTTTGGGATGTAGTCTACCTTGTTTTAGACATTGTGCACCCAATACTGTAACAGCTAACCTGCAATGGACTCCCTCACAAAGCTCAGAATTAAAGTTTTGGTAAGGTTAGAATGAATGACCTGATTTATAGGCACTGGTAGTTCTATCACCAAAATGTTTGAGGATTAAAATAATTTTCCCCTTAGGAAATTATGTACATAAATAATTTTAATCCATTCGAAGACAATAGATGTTTACCTGTTTTTTCAATGTTTTTTTCTATGTAAAATTACATGGTTGAACAGTTAATAAAACTTATAAAGTAAAACAATAGACAGAAAATTGCACAGGGAGATAAAATGGAAAAAATTTGACATTTTATATTTATATTTAGAGGGAGAGTTTTTGGCACTCATAGATGGCAGTGAGGCAGGGAAAGGAAGGGGTTACAGGCTTGGAAGGGGAGCATGTATGATGTAATACACATGCACATGCTCTAATCAAATTGTTTACAAAATGAAAACTTAGTCTACATTTACCTAGTTGTGTTATACAGGGTTTGAGCAGGGCTCGTAGTGTCCAGTCTCCATATTCTCATTTATCCAACATTTCTTTACTTATATGTGTATTGGTTGCTGCAACAACCTCTTCATTTAAGGGAGGCAACAATTTTTATTTTGGGGGGGTGGTAGGGTAAATATAATCGTAGAATTTTGGAAATTTTATTGAAGTTTGTGCTTAATACTACTGGTGTTATCCCCAAGTTTCAGCTCGATACCTGTAATAGAAAAGGAGAAAAAAATTAATTATGTTAAAATACATAGGGTCACTAAATATAGATCTTGCAAAATATGAATTTTAACTTTTTAAGTACTCCCAATTGAAAGCCAATGAATTTATCTAGAGATTGTATAAGTTACATTGTCAAATATTACTTTTAAACAAGCAAATGTAAGAGGACGAAAAAGGTGTTAAAAATTACCCTAGTTTTTGCGATTAACCCTTAAACGGTAACGTCCAAATTTACTCACACTATTGGAGCTGTGACTCCATGTGGACCCACTGCAAAAATATATGCAAAAAAAATATATGTACTATCTATAATGAGTTACACTGGATCAAAATTGAAAAAGAAAGCATCTTGTAGGACAATGAAAGTAAAAACATGGAAATTCATGATCAAATTTAATTTTCATGATTTATTACAAAATATTTATGGAAAAAAATAGTGATTTTGCCATATATGGTATACACAAGAATCCTTTGAAAAGAAATGTAAGAAAATTTAATATTTTCGAACTAAAATGGTTGTTCTTTGAAGTAAATGGTGTAGAAAGTGTATTCTGTAATCCAAATGTGGTGCTCTGACCAAATGAAAATGAATAATTCTTGCATGCAATTTTATGCATAAACATGTAAATAAATACATAAACACAAAATATAAACACCCAAAATAATTTATGATCATATCATTACCTGAATATTCCATAGAGATAACAAAAAAAATTAAAATTTCTATATAATTTTTATAAATAAACAAGTAAATAAACAATATGCACACCAGCAAAATTATCTATGATCACAATACAAAGTTATTTCCCTGTAATGTACGAGTACAAACATTTATTTACATGTATTGGCAGTCTGTGCAGTAGATCCTGTAGTGCTGCTGACAGACTACCTTATGGCACCTTGTGCAAACTGTTCTACATTTGCTTGCAGTTTTCCAAGGGCAAATATGGCACCTCTTCTTGCCTGATGGTGGTGTAGGCTGTAGGACTTGAACTTCAACAATGTTGAAGCAGCTTTTGATAGTTGTCACTAGTGTTCTGCTGAGTTTAGGATTCTCCAGCCTCTTCAAAGCCCATGGTTTTGCCATTTCCATGGCAAGTTGGTGCATGAACAACCGGCGAAACTTATCACTACGAGTAGTTGCTTTCCCAGATTGTTTGTATAAGATGAAGGCATTTGTGACAGCAATGTTTATGAGGCCATAAAACATGCACAGTGGCCATCTTCGTGTCCTGCGGCTGGTTGAGTAGCGGGCACACATTTGGTCCATTGTATCAACACCTCCTTTGGTTTTGTTGTAGAAGTTAATCATCTCTGGTTTCCCATTGCTTCCTATTTCTGGCTCATGGTGATAGGATGAGAGCAGCAATACAATTTTGTTCATTTTCGCTTTGTATGAGAGCAGCGTAGCATTATTCTGGAATAAGAAAGCACTGGTGTTGATTGCTCTGTCTTTCTTCTTGGCAAGCATCCATTCTGGCACATATCCTTTCTTCCGTATTGTCCCAACGAGTGTAGTCTTGCGTTGGTAAAGCTCGTTCGCCAAAGGGAGTGTGGTGAACCAGTTGTCAACTGTCATGTTTCTTCCAGCATCTAGGTAGGGGTCCAACAATGTCATTGTTAGTTTTTTTGCAACATTACCTTGTTTTGCCTTGTTGTCCTGTTTCTTTTCCTTGCCTAAATATGTTACAGCATTGAACATGTAGGCGTTTTCGGCATCACATGCCATGACAATCTTTATCCCATATTTTGCTGGTTTGTTTGGCATGTACATCCGAAAAGGACAGTGACCTCGAAAGGCCAACAGCTGTTCATCTACTGTCATTTTGCCTCCTGGCGTATAGTGTTTTTTACAGTTTTTCACAAACTTTTCAAAAGTATTCCTAAACAGAGTAAACTTGTCAGCTCTTTTCCTTGCATCTCGCTCCACGGGGTCAGTAGTGTCATCGAAGCGGAGACAACGCAATAAAAAGTTGAAGCGTCTTGCACTTAGAACAGCTCGGTACAGTGGAGCTCCATGCTGGTTACTGAACATTTCCTCAACAGTACGATGATTGTCTTGTTTGGCTCCTGCCTGAATAAGAACACCAATAAATGCCCTTATTTCAGTGACTGATGTCTTACTTACGCTCTGATCATCTTTAGCAAAGCCTCTTTTTTCTTTTTCTATCATGATGTTGGTGTAGTGAACGATTTCATTTAGCATATCGTCGTCAAAGAAAAGATCAAAGAAATCCAGTGGGATTGCTGCTGCTTTGGCTTCTGGTGTTGCAAGGCCAGGATTATATTGAGTTGAAGGTTGTAGGGGTATTGACCTCAGAGGTGTTCTTGACCAGTAAGTTTTGTCACGAGCACAGCGTGAGTTTTGAGGCACATGAACAATGTTCACTGCAGTAGGGCTGGCAACATGACCATCCTGACTCCCACTGGCCGTAGAGTCCTGAGTGATGCTGGTTGAAGAGTCTTGGGCAGTGTCAGGTGAACGTGGTGGTTCGTAGCCTAAGTCTGAAAGGGTGTCATCCGTGTCCAACTCAGATGGTGGTCCATAATCTGAATCAGAGTTGTCATCAGGACTTGAATCCTCATCATATGTTACTCGAGCTCGCTTATTAGGTAAGGGTGTTGACATTAGAGGAAGCAATTTCCGTTTGGCAGCGCCGCGTGAAGTGTTGAGGCCTGAGGGACCTGCAACAGGTGGTGATGAGCCTGCAACAACAGATGCCATTGGTGAGAAACGCTGAATTGAATGCTCTGTGCATTCAATTATTAATCAAAATAATCAAAATAATAATCAAAATAATAACCTAAATAATAATCAAAATAATAACCTGCAACAATCAACATAAACAATCAAAATAATCAAAATAATAACCTGCAACAACAGATGCCATTGGTGAGAAACCCTGAATTGAATGTTCTGTGCATTCAATTATTTTCTTCTCAGACTGTCGGGGGCATTTCTGTGGAGTCGCATGTGCTCTCATAGTTGATGTTTCCACATCAATCACTACGTCAGGACAATCTTCAGGTGAAGAGTCCTGGCTGGCTGAGGGTGACTGAGATGTTGGGGCGCCGTCACCGCCATGAGGATCACCTGTGGCTGGTTCATAGACTTCAGTGAGTGTTATGTCACCAATCAGATCTATAGTAGTCTCAGCCAACAGCTGCTGTATATTTTCATCAGACAATCCACATGGATGCGCCATGTCAACTTTACCTGTGAAAGATACCGGGGGAAAAAATAGTAATAACTATTACACGCTTGTTGAACGAGAAAAAAATATATATCAGGACTCTTATCAAGTCCGACAGAACATATTTAGCACTAGGCCCAGGTAATAAGGCCCTGTATATCACATATACAGGCATATAAACAATGTAAACAATATACGCCCCTAAAATTTATTTTATTACACAAACGGACAGTGTGGGTCCACCTGGCGTCACAGCCATTACTTACAATAGAAGGAGCAACTCCAGCGCGGAGCGCGTCCGTCTCCCTCATAGTCTGATGACACACTGACGCTCGAATCTCTTGCACAAGGCCTTGTAGCAAAGCGGGAGTGAAAAAATAGCGCGCTTTTCAAAACCAGGAGGTCGTGACTCCACATGGAGTCACGTTGCCGTTTAAGGGTTAAAAAAATCATTAAAGAATATTTATATAAAGTAATCTAATGAATTTATTTATATGTTTAATAGCCTAATTCCAGACAAAGAAAACAAAACAGAAATGAAGAAAATTGAACCATAAATACAGGAATAGATCGGTAAAATGTAGTAAAAACTTACATTTCGAGAAACAGCGCTCCAAAGTTCTCAGAAGGACCCAGCTGCATATTCCAACTCCTCCTGTAACCTCTTGTTCCTCATTTTCTTTCTTGGGGCGACGTCCATTCTTCTGTCTTGCTCCTTCAGGATCTTGTGGAGTGCTTTTGTTCTTGGAATACCCATGATGGAGTCGAGGCAGCTGTTTGTATGTCCAGTATTATAGTTGGCTACTGCCTGAGCTGCGGCAAAATCCAGCATTGGCTTGTTTGCATTTTTATGTTTAGGACAGATCCTCCATTTTCTGGAATTGAGTGATTCATTTGGATTTTGGGTTCTGCCAACAAGACACTTCAGCATCATCTTACCTTTTGTTAGTTTGTCATACACTTCTTTCACAAGACTCAATTCATCTGCTGACAGCTGAAATCTGATCTTCATATCTCTGTGGCTTTTTGGTGTTTCATTATTAGCAAAGGCCTGATTGTAAAAACACCAGGAATCTTTAGTTGCTGGGCAAAGGTAATGTTTCGGGTTTTCATCACTAGAGGACCAATGATAAAAGGATGAAAGTATGTCATCCCTCATCTCTGCAGGAGAGGTGCTTTTGCGGCGAACAGCAATCCCAAAGTACCGCGTAAGGTATGTGATTACGTTCTCTGTCAGTCGGTAGCGGCCTCCTAGACTCCTCTTCCTCTTCTTGCTACCATCACCAGTGACCTCTGTTGACACCCACTTGCTAAGTTTCCTCAGGGCAGTTCCAAGTCGCTTTGACACATGATTTATACATTCCTCTTTGGTGATTTGGTGCTCTTCTCCATATGGTCCATTTCCATCGTGTAGATTCTTTACTGCAATATATGCACTGCTGTCACCATCAGATATAAAAGTGTATAGCGTAAGTTGTATGACAGCGAGCGCTCCCACATCATCACAGCTGCAGCAGACTCCATGGCACCCGATGAGCTGAGATGATTCATGTGGCACTTGCTGGCATGTTCAGCATGCCACACATCAAATGCCTCCTCTGTTCGTAGACTTTTCTTCTTTTTTGTACCGAGTTCGCAATAGTTTGACATTGTCTGATAGTCTAATGTCAGTCCTGTGTTGGCATGAACAATGGCACCGGCACCTAGTAACGATTTATGGCCACCCACGTGTGTGCCAGGTGCCATTGTACGTCAAATCAACATTTAAGTATCCATCGATGTCAGGATGTCTGTTGAGTGTATTCTCATAATATTCCTTCACTTTCACTCGGTTTCCCTAGAGTAGTTTATCTGTGTGTTCTACTGCCTTTATAGTGATGAATTTCCTGTTGTGGGAAAATGTAAGCTTGCTGAAGTGTGGGATGTTCAAGTATGCACAAACTCTTTCTAAGCCACTGTACCACCTATATTATATGAGGCTCCCGCCGCGAGAGGGATGTGAGCGCCACCCGACTAGTTTTGAGAAAAACGCGCTCAAAGTTTCCTTATGATTACACCATTGAAAACGGTCAGAAGGGGGATCTATTATATACCATTGGAATCGCCTATCCTTCTTCTTTTTGGCCATGTAATTTATATTCCTTAATATCAAGTTTTGTGCGTATGAGCACGAGTTATGTACGGCCAACCGGCCGAAATCGCGAGAAAATGAAATATATTTTAAGGTATTTTTTTTATGGCCGTCTATACACTACTATTTTTAATTAAATTTGTAAGTATTGTATACCAATGGAATCGCCTATCCTTCCTCTTTCTTGTATTATAAGTTTTATTCCAAAATATCTATTTTTACGATTATGAGCATGTGCATTGTACCACCGACCGGCGGTACAATAATAAAAGGAGATTTTTTAAAGGTATTTTTTTTAAGTCCTAATACACGACTATTTTTTTTAATTAAAATTTTGTAAGTATTGTTATACCATTGGAATCGCCTATCCTTCCTCTGTCTTCATAATAATAATTATTTTTTATTCCTTAATAATACATTTTTACGATTATGAGCGTGTGTATTACCACACTGTTTTTTTTTTTTAGTATCTTCATTTTTTTTTGTTTCATTATAGATTTTGGTTGACTCTCATCCTTTGTACTGGCTTGAGACAGTTAAGTTCATTATTAGGAATGTCCTTTATTCCAGATAATGCCCTTAGCGGATTTACCAACCATTTTAAATCCCCCTTCAACCAGTAAAGGGGTTGACTGGAGATTTAAAATTCCACCACGGCTGGTGGTCACGGTGACACTGTGACACTTTGGCACTGCACTTTGACACTTTGGCACTAGAAGTCGAGGACGTCGTCGGGATCATCAGGATCTTCATCTTCCTGTGCTGTAAGGGCCCCTTGTGCTGCAAACAGGTCGTTGTACCACCACCTGTGACCAACAGGAACGAAGCGCAGCAGGAAGTTCAAATCCGCGAGCTTGTCGTCCTTGAGCTTGACACCATCAGGATACTTCAGTTGCAGGTCGATGGCACTCAGGTCAAACTTCTCTCGCTGGTAGGCGGCACCCCTCCCCTTCTGCAGCTTCACGTAGGTTGGCAGGTCGAAGTGGTCTTCAAAATACGCTAGGCAGACTCTGAAGCCCATCTTGTACTCGGCGGTGTACTGGAACATCCTAGCGTTTTTGAAGCCGGCCTTGGCCATCTGCGCCTTTGTGCAAGCTCCCTGAAGGGCGTCAAGATCGAAGAATGTGTCACGATCCATCTCGATGACTTCAAAAGGATGTTCCCGCCGGGCTGCTCGCATCAGGTGGACATAGTGGGGCGTGGTGTAGACTTCTTGACCCCGGAAGTGCTGCTCCAACACGCCAAAGTCCCTGTCGCAGGGCAGGTAAGAGTGCCCAGGCATCAGGTAGTACTGCTTGATCATACTGAACCTCCCACTGTGTATGTAGCGCAGCAAAAGAAGACTCAAGTTGATGTTCTTGTTTTGGCCACCACAATTATCGCTAAAGATGACCAACTTGCTACAGTGGGCAGGAACAGAGTTAGCGATGTAGTGCATCAAACAGCTACCGATGTCACTGGACCCTCTCTTGGCTATCGACTCGTTCCAGACGTACATGTGTGCCTTGTTCGCCTCCTTCAGGTTGTGGATACTGAAGTTGTAGGTCCACATCTTCCTCTTGTAGTAGGCGACGTTGGTTGTGAGTCGAGGGGTCACAAGAGTCTGCTGAAGGTCGACGGCAATGGCACACAATTTCTGGTCGTTGTCTTCGGAGTATGCTGACATGATGTCCCGAGCCACCTTTGCCTTCATAAGGTGGACACTCTTCTCGGTGCTTAATGAAGACTCCTTGCTGGCATCCTTCTCCGCCTTCGCTACCTCGATCTCCCGGTCCAGGTTGTCACAGGTGCTGCAGGTGTCGATCATGGGAGGGTTCTGGCCGATGTTAAAGGTGGAGAAGCGACGACTGTAGAGGTGGAAGGACGCAATCAGCTGATCAGGCACTCCATCTTCTGCACACTTCTGTCTGAAGAGGTCGTAGCAGGTGTGGTGGGTGTAACCTGGTGGGAGGTACACCTTGTCACGACTCTTTGCCCGAGAGTAGTGTGACGAACAGGTGGGCAGCGACTTGATGTGAGCCTCGATCAGCTGATTCACTTCCGGAGAGGCCTTGTTGTGGCTGGGCTGCTTGCCACGTTTGTCTACCGGTGCCACGCCAGTAGAGCCAACCTTCACCACCACGTTCTCTACACGCTTCGCGGAGATGCCGTGGATGCTGCAGAAGGCTTTCTTGCACACCACCACCTTCTCTGCATCGACACAAACAGTGTAGGAAAGCGTGAATTGGCGGCGAGAGTCATCCGAGTTGATTCTGTGGCGAGCAACCTCCTTCCTTGACATCCGTGTAGCAAGGTAGCTAGATTGGGCGTTATGTGATGCAATAGCCCAATACTCCCTGAAGATGCCCTGGATCTTGTCAGCTCCCACAACATCAAAGCACTTCTTCGGGCAAGCACAAGGGGCCCCAACAGAAGCAGCTGGCTTGATGGCTTTGGTGGTCACAGAAACGTACTCATGGCCGGAATCACGTTGCTTCTTCGCGATGTTTTTCGCCCACGTCTCGTTTCCCTTCCTCTTCTTTGCTGAGGATTCAGCAGACCACTTCTCCCCCTTGTAGACGGGTTCAGGAACATCAGGAACGTCAGGGCGGCGTGTGGAAGACATGGTGGCAGAATTGGATGGGCGTGAAAGGCGTGAATGGGAGAAAAAGTGACGCAGATGTGGCCTGGAGTAAGGCATGTGCTCGTCTGAAGCGGTGTATGTGTGCAGCTGCTTTCCCGCCAGCATTGTTCAACCAGTTCCTCAGAATTACTCAGAATTCATAGTCAATGTTTCTTAAAGATTCGATCACTATAGGAAAATCTGACTTTTAGTCTCTTTTTATAACTAATATGCATTGACATTGATGTATTTATCTCTTACAAGTGTATTAGTGTCTATTCCTTATTGTTTTCAATATTGGTTTGCAATAATTAATCCATTAATATAGGGAAATTGATGGAATCACGAACGAAAACATTGGACTTTAAATCGCACGTGTGGATCATCAGCTGGCGGGAGGACGCGCGCTCATTGGCTAGAGCTATGGCCGCTCCCTATACTCCGCGCTGATTGGTGCCCGCTCTGCCTCGTCGCCTCTGGAGATAGCTCTGTCTGGCGGCGGAGCGGGAACTTAACAATGAGTGTTTTTTGCTTCATTTTGAGCAACTTTAGGCCTTGTTGTACCCATCCAGATGGTCGATTTTGCCTATGACACCACTTCCACATGAATTCTATGCCCTTTTAGCAACCGGATCCGTGCCTAACTCAATTTTTTCAAATTTGTCGCTTACATCCCTCTCGTGGCGGGAGCCTCATATACACACACACACACAGTTTACAAGAAATTACAATTAATATACTAATAGTCTCAAAGTTTACATAAAGTATATATTAGATAAATCTGTAAACTAATGACAAGGTGTAGTTACCAGTGAGAGGAGCAGGAGGGAGACTGACAGACAAGAGAAACACAAGGAAGAAGAAGACTATAAGAAACAAACTACGGAACCCCGAACTGTACCGAGACAATGAGTCAATTAACTGAGTGAGTGAGCACGAATCGAAGAGAAAGATGGTTGTGTTAAGGGTTTGGTTGTAACACTTTCGACAAAAACGCTCTTCGACTAAATATCCATTCGACGAATTGTCCGGCGATGATATGTCTGTTCGACGAACTGTCTGGCGACGAAGTGTCCGGCGACGAAGTGTCCGGCGACGAATTGTCCGTCGACGAAATGTCCGGTCACGCCAAGAACACGCGGGCATAGAACCCTGCCCAACCATCCAACACTGGCTCTATGGCCCCTTTCTCTATCATCCCCGCAACCGCCAAACTCAGCGCACTGTACTTCTCTGTCCCTATCGCATATGAAGGAAACTCCACTGGAGATCCTGACAGAGGAGGGTACCTCACAAATGGAAGCACATAGCTGTAACGGAGAGTCTTCACGACCCACTCCCCTGCCCTGAGCCTCTCCCACTCCACCCAATGCCGTTGCAGGCAAGCCCCAACCTGCAACGACACCAGACCGACAACCCTATCTAGAACCCCGTTGATCTCGGGAGCCACCACGGCGGGATCCCCGAAACTGAAAGGGCCGCTGCACCACAGAAGAACGAGGAGAGGCACGAGATGGAACAGAAGACGAACGGCCACCACTTCGAGAAACCCTGGCACCAACTCTAGGGGCTCGGCCAGCCGAAGCCAAACCCCGAGCAAGATGAGAGACAAGAGACCGTTGAGCCGAATCTTGTTCCCTCTGCTCCGCTGCCACAAGTGTCTGGGCATCAAACAACCAGGGTCCCATAGGAGATGACAACAGCTGTCTCCTATCCCTGTCACCATAAGTCCGAGGCAAGCAACCTACCACTGCTTGTTGGCGCAACATCAACATCTGCAACCGAAGAATCTCAGAAGGTTGCATGATGTCAGCATTTGCCCTAGCCAGGGCATTTAGGCAATCAAAAACCTCCTGTGTAGCCTCTGAAGCCATGCCTGCGAAAGCACCTAACACCTGATCCATCCAGGAGGAAATGTCCATTATACCACTAAGAACACCCTCAATCTGTGTAGCCAGACGCCACGGAATGGACACAGACAAGTTGTTAGAGTTGGCCAGGTGCTGCAATTCTTCATTCAGAGGTACGGCACCGCCAGAAGAGCCTTCGGGCGTGTACCATCTATCCACCCTGAGACCCCACCTGTGGGGTAAGGAAAGCCTGGTGGAAGCTGCACCGAGGTTACGCAGAGAACATTCCTCTTGCTCCCTGCGTACCTCATGAGCCAGGGGAGAACGAGGGAGTACTAAGGGGGGGGGGACCAGCCGCGAAGCCCCCGAGGCACGCTCGACCCCAGTTTGCAGCATGGAGGGATGAGAAGAGGGCTCAGGCAGTCCTAAAAACTCCCGCACCCTTGCAATAAGATTGCGAAAGGGGGGAGAATCCTCACCTGTAGAAACGGGAGCATTCCCAGCAACACTGTCCCGTTCTTCCTGCTCCTCAATCTCATCCTCCACAACCAAGGAGGGGGAAGGAATGCTCGTGCCTGCAGCCTGGCTCTCAACCGCAGCACTGGGGCCCACCCCGACATCCATTGTCAGGGTGTAACTTACCGCACCCTCTGCCAGCTTCCATTGCCAGGGAGAAACTGACGAGCATTCCCCCATATCCTCCCGGCCCAAGCCAACAGCGGCCCTTGAAAAACTAGGACCTGGGTCCAGCCCAACTTCCACTGTTGGAGCCGAACAAACTGAGGCACCCATCGACTTACACTGGCGATGGGCGCTCAAGGGGCAATGAATCACCTGCTCAAAAGGTGAAGATTGGCTTGAGCCCACCGTGGGACAACAAACAGAAGGTCTGGTAGCCACCCTGGCTACACTCGTCAGGGCGGCCGGACCAAAGTTAACCCTTTCCCGACATCTGATGAAGGGAGCAGGACTTAAGGCACTCACCTTGTCCCACGGAAGAAGGACGGCTAACTCCATCCTGAAGCAAGACATCTGGATGAGAGGCAGACACAACACAGGATGCAACAGGTTGACATACGGGCACTTGAGAAACGAAAACATGATCTTGATGTTGTGACAACCCTGAACTGGAATGTCATGGCTGCACTCCAGGCTGATGTGGTGTGATGTACTTCGCTGTATCCAATGAGTTTGCCGTACTCAGTGTACTGTAGGTCAGGGTCAAACTCCTGAGTCTTGACTAACTCAGTCAGCTCTTGGCTCATAGAATGCACAATTGAGCCAGATGCTGGTTGGGACACATTGTTTGTAACACATCTTGGTTTTGTGCTCCAGCCTCTCAAGTGCCTGGGATAAACTTGTGAGTAACTCGAAGTTACGGTGAAAGTGAAGGTCTCCTTTTGTGTGGTCACTCTGTTCCAGGATGTTCAGCTGTGCTTCAGTCAATTGCACTGCCTTTCTCCACCCCAAGAGATTAGCAGTTGGGTGACTTGCATCCTTGGGCTTGATATCCTTCAAATCCCAAATCTCATCTCCTGTGCCTTTTGTGTAGGCCACATCAGTGGCTATGCGCGCGTAGAAGATGCGTGGATGACACTTGTGCTGGTAAACGTTCATGGTCTCAGCTGACGCCTTGCCCCAATAGTGTTTACTGTTACCTGGTTGAGGGATCCTGATGTTGAAGACTTCACCTGTTCCCGGCTGTATGAAAGTTGGAGTGTATCTAGGGCGTGGTTTGATCTGTAGTTGACCTAGAGCCCCTTCAACATCCCAAACATCTGCATTGCAAGGATCATTCTTCCATACGGATAATTCTTGACCACTCTTGACAAGCGTAGAAACAGTCGCTGCTGTGGGCACTCCCAAGGGGAGTACTTTGAAGGTGATTAAATAAAAGTTTTGAAATGTACACAAATCTTTTCTTTATGGACCAAGGTCGGATACTTTTTGAATGGACCTCGCACAGCCACTTTTTTAGAATGACCTATAAGAGGCGACATCTTCAGAAAAAGAAGAATGTGCTGAGCAAGTTGCCTGTGAGAAGATGGCACCAAGGGGCTTCACATGAAGACAAAATTCATGCTTCTTCACTGCCTGACTCACCACCTGTAGCGGCGTGCCTATCACCTCCTCCGGCTGACCCGAGATTATCACCACCAACAGCACCACTACTACCACCATCATCTCCTCTACCAGCACCAGCTTTCATCACACACTTAGCGCTCTCGGTCCTTGTCACTGCACCTCTCTTGCGTTTTCCCATGAAGCACAAGAATAAAGAATGCCGTAAATCAATGGGTAATGTAAAACAACAAGTGGGAGATGGAAACACGTGCGCGGTGTCTCCTCTCACTAATCAATAACTGAGGGGCCTGGGCCACAGCCGGCGCCTGCCGCCCCACTCACTCACAAAGCAAGTGCAAAACTTTTAACCTATCGAAAAAAAAAAAAAAATCAAAATTTTTTACATATGCACAGAAAAATTCTTATTCACTGAAAAGTATTCATAGTAGAAGAATATCCTTTGTGTGAGAGTTGAAAGACACCCAAAGGAACAATATTAACCATTAGAATTTTTAATATCGCAAATATAAGAGCACAAAATTAAAAATCAATTTTAGCAAATTTTTTTTCTGTAAAAACTACAGAAAAAAAATCACCGAACTTAAGAGCTGATGAATTTAAAAATTTCAAAAGGTGAATTTTGAAGAGATGTCTTTGCTGAGTGTTATGATACAAAAAAAATTAAAAATCGCCCCATTAGTTGTCGAGATATATAATGAAATGCACAAAAATGTTCATTTTGAGAAAAACGCACTTTTATGTTTAGGTGACAATGTACGCTACAAAGATGTTTTCTAGAGCAACAGAAATATGTTTTCTTACTTGCCTGACTCTTCTGATGATGTTCAAGAGTTCTGATTTCAAAGGAAGTTCTTTCAGCGTCATCTCGGGTAACTATACGGGGAAAATGTGCCCATTCTTGATTTTCCTTGAAATATATTTTGGCACCTGGTCCCCTTTTGTCTTTTATAATACATATAGGTGTGCATATATGTATTATAAAAGACAAAATATTAGTCCCTGAGAGGGAAGGGTATCATTGGGCACCACCCAACTCTTTGTTGCCAGGTTAGGCCTATGGAGGCCTAGCTGTCGAAGCCACCTGGCTGATAATCTGCAGACAGTGGGCCTTTTCTGGTCTTTCTCTTCTTAGCTGGCTGCTGTGGAGAAATCCTGGCTTTATCCATCTTCCTTTTTGTTGTTGCTGCCTGTGTGGTTGATAGAAAACCTACTGAGGCAATAAATCTGTTGTGTTCATATCCGATGTTGTGCTCCAGTATTGTGAACTGAGCCATAAATCGTACCCTTTTTAGGCCAGCAAACTTTGCCTTGTTGACGTGGATCCACAGCTTGGAGTGAAGGCTTTCATTTCTGGTTTGTGTTTGTCCTTTCAAGCAGCGATCAAGCAGGGCTGGGGCTGATAAGTCGAGAAAGACTTACCTCACACGATCTTCATACTTTTTATCCAGCCTGAGGTAGTGCTTCATGGTGTTGTGTGAGGGCATTGGTTTGTTGTTGATCACTGCTC
>CM035185.1:26830807-26832667 GCA_020233015.1 Callinectes sapidus | reverse complement strand
ATTATTATTATTATTATTATTATTATTATTATTATTATTAGCTTTGGTAAAATGTCTTAAATTCGCTTAGTACTAATGAAAGGTATCTTATAGGGGCCTACAAAAATGTATTCTTTTAACGGGCCCAGATGTATCACATGATATGTACAGGATTACTTAAAAAGTCTGTCTGTAAAAGCTAATTAAATATTTTGAATTTGAATTTGACGAGAGTGAATGTAGGAGTTAGTTGCTATTTAGTCAGTGTGCGTGAGTGAGTGAGTGAATGCAGAAATGAGTTGCTTATTCATGTATTTAGTGAGTGCCTGAGAAGGGGTTTGAAGAAAATAGGTAAGTGAGTGAGCAAGTGAATGTAGAAATAAGTTGCTTATTCATGTATATAGTGAGTGCATGAGGAAGTGTGTGAGGAGGAGAGGTAAGCAAGTGAGTGTGTGAATGTAGAAATGAGTTGCTTATTCATGTATTTAGTGAATGAGGAAGTGAGGGAATAGGTGTGTGGGGTGGATAGGTGAGTCATTGAGTGAGTGAAATGAGTTCGTTGCTGATCCGTCTATTTAGTGAGTGAGTGAGTGTGTGGGTTGGATAGGTGAAGGTATGTTGGAATTAGTTGCTTATTTGTCCTGTGAGTAAGTGAATAAGTGAGTGAGTGAGTGTATGCATTGATGAAATAATTACTCAGTAAACAAGTGAGTCCATGAGTTAATAAACAAGAAAAGAAAACAAAACAAAACAAAAACCCATGAGCGATGAGTACATGAGTAAATACACAAAAAGAAAACCAAAAAATAAACCACAACTTGACCTAAGATGACCCGGAATGACCTAGCACATGACCTTGCCCTTAGATCAAGTACGGGGACATGCTGCCGGCTGACGGGCTCCTCATCCAGGGGTCTGACCTCAAGGTAGACGAGTCCTCGCTCACAGGGGAAAGTGACCACGTGACAAAGACCCCTGAGCTTGACCCCTTCCTCTTCTCAGGTCACTAAACACCCTCAATGTGACCCCAAATATGACCCACCATTCCCCTTCTCAGGTTAGTTAGCACCCTCTAATATGATCCTGTATAACTCCAATATGACCCCAGTATAACTCCATTATGACCCCATTATGACCCAATATGACCCCTTCGCTTTTCAGGTCAATCACCATCCACAATATGACCTCACGTGACCTGGAGATTTGCTTTCTATATATCTCAGATTTTTTGGCATCTGTCACCGAGTGAATTCTATCTGTCATTCTATTAAGCGTGTGGGCCCATAAAAATACAGATTCTTAAGTCTGTACCCCTTTCTTAAACAAATTCCTAGTCTTAAAATCCATCTTAACCTCCCGAAATTGGTGCTGTACTCTAGATATTCTTTTATCATTAGTAAATTTGAAGCTGTTGATGAGATAAGGCTAAAGTACAACACCAATAGGAAAAGGTTAAGATGGATTTTAAGACTTGAAATTTGTCTAACACAACTTACCTACAAACTTAAGAATCTATGTTAATGCAGGCATTGACCTTACATATATATATATATATATATATATATATATATATATATATATATATATATATATATATATATATATATATATATATATATATATTTTGCTCAGCCACTGTGTAGAAGATCAACAGATGGATAGTCACCCAACCACATCTGTAGAGGACCAACTAGAAGGGTGACGGGGAGTGAAATTACTCTCTCTCTCTCTCTCTCTCTCTCTCTCTCTCTCTCTCTCTCTCTCTCTCTCTCTCTCTCTCTCTCTCTCTCTCTCTCTCTCTCTCTCTCTCTCTTTCTCTCTCTTCTGTTACTTTATTTTCCTTTCTTTCAGTTTTAATTTTTTATCTCATCCTTTATTTTC
>CM035185.1:26823307-26825807 GCA_020233015.1 Callinectes sapidus | reverse complement strand
TGCTCCCCAGTTTCAGAACATAATACTATATCATCTATGTACACAACACAACCTTTTACTCCTCTTAGCACCTCATTTACCAATCTCTGAAAACAACTACTACTGTTTTTCAGTCCAAATGACATTACCTTGTACTGATACAATCCATCCATAGTTACAAATGCTGAAATAGCTTTAGCCCTCTCTGTTAGTCCTACTTGCCAAAAACCTTTCAACAAATCAATTTTGGATACATAGTTAGCATTTCCCACACGATCTATACAATCATCAATTCTCGGAATGGGATACGAGTCACTCTTGTTTACATTATTCACTTTCCTGTAGTCAGTATAAAATCTGAAACAATCCTCACCAGGTTTTGGCACCAACACACAAGGTGAACTCCATGGGCTGTTACTTGGTTCTATCAAGTCATGCTCTAACATATACTCAATTTCCTTTCTCATTATTTCCCTTTTTCTTGGATTCACTCTATAAGGATGGTGTTTGATAAGCTCAACATTTTCTACTTCAACATCATGAACAATTGCATTTGTTCTCCTTGGGGTATCCTGAAATAAACTCTTAAAACTGTTGATCACTCCCATCAACTCCTCTCTTTTTTCTAACTCTATGTGCTGTAATTTGAAGTTCAGATTTTCCAATCCACTAGAATTTTCCAACATTTTTCCATCACATTTTTCTAAGGTTCTTTCAGATATTTCATCTAGAGCCTCTTCAGTGGCACTTACTATACCTACACTATTTACTGTTTCTTCATCACCTCTTTCATGATACTCTTTCAACATATTGATGTGACACAACTGATTACTCTTCCTCCTTCCAGGAGTTTTCACTATGTAGTTTACATCACTCAGTTTTCTCCCCATCTCCCAAGACCCACTGTACCTTGCTCTCATGGAATAACCTTGCACAGGAAATAATACAAGCACTTTATCACCAACATTGAATTTTCTGACTCTGGCCTTATGATCATAATATCCCTTCATTTTACTTTGAGCACCCTGCAAATTTTCCATGGCAATCTCTCTAGCTCTCAACGATCTATGTTTAAAATCAGACACATATCTCAAAATGTTTGGTGGATCATCACTACCAAGCCATTTTTCTTTCAACATTCTCAAGGGCCCTCTCACCTCATGACCATATACTAATTCAAAAGGACTGAACCCTGTTGGCTCTTGTACACTGTCTCTCAATGCAAAGAGTGACAATGGCACAGCCTCATCCCAGTCAATTCCCATCTCCTCACAATACTTCCTGAGGGTATTTTTAAGAGTCTGGTGAAATCTTTCCACACAGCCCTGTGACTGAGGATGATATGTACTAGAAAACTGTTGTTGAACATGTAATCCCTTCAATATTTTCTGGAACAGATTACTTGTAAAGTTACTCCCTTGATCTGATTGTATCACCTCTGGTAAGCCAAAACATGAAAAAAATTCACAAACTCCCTTACAATATTTTTAGCATTTATACTCCTCAGTGGTATGGCTTCAGGGAACCTTGTTGAAACACACATGATTGTTAACATGTACTCATTTTCTCTCCTAGTCCTTGGCAAAGGACCTACACAATCATCTCTCTTTTCCTGAAAGGCTCATCTATCACAGGAATGGGTTGAAGTGGAGCTGGACATATACCTTGATTTGGTTTTCCAACCCTTTGACATGTGTCACAACTTCTACAAAATTCTGCCACTTCTCTCTTTACATTTAGCCAGTAAAAATGACACAAGATTCGTTTTAGAGTTTTCCTCACCCCTAAGTGTCCTGACAAACTACCCTCATGTGCCATGTCCATCACCTTCCTCTTATACACTTCAGGAACTACTATTTGCCTTTTTACCATCCAATGATGAGTTGATGGAGCATCTACACTTCTCCAATTTCTCATCAAAATTCGTCTTTGTACATAATCTCCTATATCACCTCTCTCCGCTTCACAATACAACTCCTTCAATTTCTCATCAGCCCTTTGTGCCTTAATCAACTCATCAGTGTTTACAGAAAAATTTTGCTGACCCACAACCTTGTACTCGGTTTTGTTTTCATTTACCCCTTCAAAACCATCATCTACATTCTGTAGATCACCAACACCCTTATTTTCCTCAACTATCAAGGAATGAAGGTAGGATAGTCAAACCTGGAGAGAAGGTGGAGGAAAAATGAAAGAAACTTTACCTAAGTGGAGGAAAGTGGAGGCAAAATGTGGAAGGAGATATGGAGGAGAAAGTACAAACATTTCGAGGTAAAAATGAAAAAATATTCAGGTTAGGTTAGTTTTGATGTGAAACTATTTTACAAAACAACTATTTTAACTATCAAGGAAGAGAGGTAGGATAGTCAAAATTGGAGAGAAGGTGGAGGAAAGATGGAGGAAACTTTGTGTATGTGGAGGAGAGTTGACGAAAAATATGGAGGGAGATATGGAGGAAAAAGTGCAAACATTCGGAGGTAAAAATGAAAAAAATATTCAGGTTAGGTTAGTTTTGATGTGA
>CM035185.1:26701266-26715772 GCA_020233015.1 Callinectes sapidus | reverse complement strand
CTCTCTCTCTCTCTCTCTCTCTCTCTCTCTCTCTCTCTGTCTCTCTCTCTCTCTCTCTCTCTGCAGTCACCTTGAACACACACCACACCTGGCTGTCAATAGTGTGCGGCGTCCACCTGGTCACAAGGGAAGGCCAGGCAGGCAGGAGGACACGTGCCTTGCTGTGCCTCAATCCTATCGACTTCACTGCATTTGTTAGTTTGTTGTCTATGCGGTACAAAGTCTCCCGTGGCGGTGGGCGGGTTGTCACAGCATTCAAGAGTCCTCATCACTGAACTCTCCTCCTTAAAGACTCTCCCCATCACTGTTTTAACTGGCAATAACCGACGCTACTGTGGTTGGTGGGTTGTTTTTAAATATTCTAACAGGATATTCTGCACCACTGACAGGATAACATAGACGAGAACTGCATAAAGAATCTGTTGGCTTTGAAAGTATTGGTGCATTTGAAGTTATATTACAGTGTTTAAGAAAGCTCAGAAGTGTTTATTAAGGCTCGGCGCTTCTACTGCTTGGTGTCACTATGCGCTGGTGTACCGAGGGCCGCCGCGTGGGGTAACGGTGAGCAGGTCCGCCTCTCTAAAGTGGAAGAAACGGGTTAGATTCCTGTCGGGGCCTATTAATTCTTTAACGACTGGCTTTTTTCCCTCCTTAGCGGGCAATGTAACGCAACTTTACAGGGGCGCGGCGGGTCTGAGGAGGAAGGAACAGCTTTCCGTGTGGGTGAGTAACTTTCCGAGTGACCGCTTGAGGGAGGGATGGAGGGATGGAGGGATGGAGGGAGGGAGACGAGACGGGACGGGAGCGGACGGCAGCAAAACCTCGGCAGCGTTTCTGGAGACAATCCCCGCTTTCTTCACTTCTCGGCGTCTTGTCTGTTTCTTGTTCATTAATGCGACTGTTACTGGAACAATGATTGGAGATAACGGCCGCGCTTTTGTCCGTCTGGCGTGGGATTCTTCAACTATTCTTCATCTTCCGGCCACGTAATACTGTGGAGCGTTGTGTTCTTTTCCTGCAGTCAAGGCGGCAGCGACTTACCCCCAGGACAACACGCAGACCATCACTGACCTGCTGCCGGGAACTTGCATCCAGTGGCGGCGAGGAGGGAGTGGTGCTCTCTACCACTCGCGCCCCTTCACTACTGGGACCCATTTTCATATTCTGCTTATTATTTGGCCGATTTTGTACAGCTTCAGAAACTCACGTGGGGATCGAAATAGTATAGACACTGCCCGTTAATCTGACCTCCATAGACCCTTCATAATATCAATAAAATCGTCTTATCACACCATAAACTCGTGGCAAAATTGTGTCCCAGTACTGAAGGGGTTAACGTGGCGGTGGGAAGAGTCAACAGTCAATTCTTCCTCAGCCTCCTCCTCCTACTCCTCTTCCCTTCTCCCCTCTCCTTATCCCTGACTGAAAACACTTTGTATTCTCAGTAATATTTCCAAAGGCCACAAGATGAGTCAGGTTTTCATGTGGCCTCTTTCCACTGACGACGCAGCTTTCTCTCTGAATTACCACTACTACACTCACGAATAAAAAACTCCATTGAAAACTCTAGTAATTTCCACTACAACCAATTTATTCAAGTATTCAGGATTTTTTTCGATTCCCACCATGATAAAAATGAAAAACGCATTGAAAACCATTATAACTTACAATACAGATTATATCATTCAAAACGTGCAGTTACGGTGTCGTTGCTTAATCCCTTCAGTACTGGGACGCATTTTCAATATTCGTTCTGCTTATCATAGGTCGATTTTATACAGCTTCAGCAACTCATGTAGGGATTAAGATAGAACAGACTCTGGCAATTAATCTTCTGACCTTCATAGACCCTTCCTAATGTCAATGAAATCGCTTAATCACAACCAACACTCGTGGTAAAATTGTCTCAGTACTGAAGGGGTTAGGAATGTGCAACTCTTTCTTCCCTTCACACACAAGTCTTCCCTTAATAGAAATACTAGACAGATAAAAAGTGAAAGAGAAATAAAAAGGAAAGGATGGAGAAAGAAAAATGGAAGAAAGGAGAGAAAGAAATAGAAATAGAAAGAGTACAGAGGAAGGGAGAGAGTGAGAAAGAGTCAACAGAGAACGAGTGAAAGAGAAACAAAAAGGGAAAGATGGAGAAAGATAACCGGAAAAAAATGAGAAAGAAATAGAAATTAAAAGAGTATGGAGGGAGAGAGTGAGAGTGAGTAAACAGAGAAATAGTGAAAAAAAAGGAAACAGGGAGAAAGAAAAATGAAAAAAGGAGAGGAAGAAATAAAATAGAGAGTACAGAGGAAGGGAGTAAGAAAAAATAAAGAGAGAGAGTGAAAAGAGAGTACAGAGGAAGGGAGTAAGAAAGAATAAAGCGAGAAACAGTAAAAAGAGATTAAAAGAAAAACAGAGCGAAAGAAAAAAAAGGAAACGAAAGAGAGAAAGAAATAGAAATAGAAAGAGTACAGAGGAAGGGAGAGAGAGAGAGAAAGAGAAAGGGAAGGAGGGCAGGAGAGCCAGACCCAGGCGAGGCACAGCAGCGTCGCACAGAGGAAGAAGGGGTGAGGGTGAGCACTGACCGCGACTCAAGGGAGGGGCGACTCTGCTCAATAATAACTAAGCTTACCAATGTGACTCTAAATTTATTGCTCTGCCGCGCTCCGTAATCAGCACTGAGGGCACCGCCGGGACTCTTATCGCTGCTGACCCACTTGGAGGAGGCCCTGGTGGTGGTGGTGGTGGTGGTGGTGGTGGTGGTGGTGGTGGATGGGTCAAGGTTTTAACGTGAAGTGAAACCCCCTCACGGTGACCAAGGAGTGACCAAACATTCTCTCTCTCTCTCTCTCTCTCTCTCTCTCTCTCTCTCTCTCTCTCTCTCTCTCTCTCTCTCTCTCTCTCTGTGCCTGCGCCTCCCTCCAGTTCCCTTGGGAAATAACAGAACACTGGAAGTAAAATTAATACAAGAGAGGAGGGAAAAAAGGAGCAAAATTACGTGACAATACCACGATGTCTGGCGGGACGGGACGGCGGACAAGGAAGAAGAAGAAGAAGAAGACGAAGAAAAAAGAAAAAAAAATAATAAAGTTACAGAAGGTCCATGAAAGTGACGAAAGGAAACCATGACAAGTGAAACGACGACGACAAACACTAAAAATAATGGCCGCTCTCGATGCTACTTTTGGGGTGAGGGAGGTGAGGTAAGCGGAAAATCACCAGGTCCGTCCGAGGGGAGAAGAAATGAAGGAAGCACAGCACAGCAAGAACCAGAGGCAGAAAAGGGAAGTGTTTTTCAGATAACGTTCTGTGGCGCCGTTAAAATCACTGACTGCTCGAGTGTGTGGGATTGGAGAAAAATTTGGTGGTGGTGGGAGGGAGAGGGTGAGGGAGAGGGAGGGAGAGGGAGAGGGAGAGGGGGAGAGGGAGAGAGAGAGAGAGAGAGAGAGAGAGAGAGAGAGAGAGAGAGAGAGAGAGAGAGAGAGAGAGAGAGAGAGAGAGAGAGAGAGAGAGTTACTGCTTCATCTCATCTTCTTTTTTCCTCCTCCTCTTCCTCCTTTTCCTCCTCTTCTTTTTCCTCTTGCTATTTCTACTTTTATTCAACTAAGACATAATAAATAGACAATAATAATAAAAAAATAATCTAAAGCACAAGAGAAAAAATCACATAACACGAAAGAAACACAAAAGAAAAAAGGAAAAAATTAAAGCTATCCTTACTTTCCCTCTGTTCATTCCTTGTTTCCCCAAATTGTTCAGTTATGGCATAGTTCTTTCCTTTTCCTTTCCTCATTTTTCGTACGGTCTTCCTTTACCTTTCTCAGTTCTCCCATTACCTCCCTCAGTTCTCGTATAGTTCTCCTTTTCCTTCCCTCATTTTTCGTGTGGTCTTCCTTTTCCTTTCTCAGTTCTCCACTCCATCCTTCGGTTCTCCCTTTCCCTCCCTCAGTTCTCGTACAGTCCTCTATTTTCCCTCCCTCCCTCCCTCGGTTCTCGTACGGCTCCCCTTTCCTCTATGCGGCTCTCTCGCTTCTCTCTTTGGGTGACATTTCGAGGTCTTGTCACACGCGAGTTCAGGTGTTCAAGTCCGGCGGAGCGAAATACCGGCAGCTTACGACGTGGAACCGCCCCTATAGTGTGTGCGTGTGTGTGTGCGTGCGTGCGTGTGTGTGTGTGTGTATGTGTGTGTGTGGTGGGGAAGGAGGGGGGGGAGGGGGGGAATGAGCACTGTTTTGCATTGTAGTACGGCATGATTTGCGAAGTTTTAGAGAATGGAATGGAAAGAATGGCAGGATGGTGAGACAGTGATGGGAAGGGAAGGGAAGGGATGGGGCACGGAAGGCGTGGCTGAGATGGTACAGGGAGGAGGAGCAGGAGGAGGAGGAGGAGGAGGAGGAGGAGGAGGAAGAAGAACAGGACGAAGAAGAGGAGAAGAGGATAAAGGGAAGGAAAAAATAAAGAAAAATTGTGTTTTTTTATGTAAGAAGAGGGAAGCTGGCCATGGACTTCAAAAATAGAAAAAAACACTAATTTGCCAGTCCCCTTAAAGTAATAAAGAAAGAGGAGAAGATAAAGAAAAAGGAAATAAATAAAGGAGAATTGTATATTTTTTTATGTAAGAGAGGGAAGCTGGCCAAGAAAAACAAAGATAGAAAATAGAAAAAAGCCCTACTAATTTGTCAGTCCCCTTAAATTCCTAAAAAAATAAGCAGAAACACAGGTATAAACGTCTTGAAATATGCCCTCCTAAATAAAGTCAAGTCACAGGAATCTGGAAATGCAGAAGCGGATAGGGAGTTCCTGAGTTTACCTGCATTGAGTTCACAGTCCTTTAAATATTGACTCGAATCATTTTAATCTTCCATTGTGGTTGACTTTTTTCCACAGCTGGTGAATATTTTTTTGTATATATATTTACCTGTTCCGCTTCAGTTCCTCCTTGTGTTTATTTATCGCCTTCATGATGAGGATTAAACAGTTGATTGTGACGGAGTACATAATTACCACGAATTAAATGCAGACACGATAATTTACTTTCACCTCTATTTATTGCACACACGCACCTACACACACATACACACACACACACACACACACACACACACACACACACACAACAACAACAACAACAACAAACAACAAAACAAAAGCAAGATAAACAAAAAACAACAACAACAACAAATATTCCACAAAAAGACGAAAAAGAGAGAGAAAAGAGAGAAAAACTTTAGAAGGCGAGAAAAAAAAAAAACAAATATTCCACAAAAAGACGAAAAAGAGAGCGAAAATAAATAAATAAAGAAAAAAAACTTTGGAAGGAGAAAAAATAATAATAATAACACAAAATATCCCACAAAAACACGAAAAAAAGAGAGAAAGAGAGAGACAGAAAATAAAGAAAGAAAGTGGAAAAAAAAAAAACTGTGGAGGGCGAGAAAAATGCCATCTATTCCACACACAAGGCGATGTGGATGCAAACACCGCGCGAGTGGATAAGTAAACAGCGAGTGGCGGCGGCGAAGTGGCGGAGTCTGGGAAATGTGTGAGGAACATCGCGGGAAGGTCGGAGGGCGGCGGGAGGTCGACCTTTGTGCGTCAGGAAGCCTTGTGTCGTGCCTCGCTCTGACCTTTTTTTCATCACAGTCTTCTTCGGGGTTAAGCGAGCCGAGGGAGGCGCGGGGAGAGGCTGAGGAAGAGGAGCAGGGGAAACAGGAGGAAGAGGGTGATGGTGATAATGAGGAAGAGGAGGATGGAGGAGGAGGAAGAGAAGGTGGAGGAGGAGAAGGAAAAGGAGGAGGAGGAGAAGGAAAAGAAGGAGAAGGAGGAGGAGGAGGAGGAGGAGGAGGAGGAGGAGGAGGAGGAGAAGGAAGATGAAGATGAGGTAAAACTATAGATGATACGAGTAGAAAGGATGAGGAGGATTTGGAAGGTGATGGTGAAGATGATGATGATGATGATGATGATGATGAGGAGGAGGAGGAGGAGGAGGAGGAGGAGGAGGAGGAGGAGGAGGAGGAGGAGGAGGAGGAGGAGGAGTTAAAACTATAGATGATAGAGAGGAACAGACAAATTGACCAAAAGGAAAATGACAACAACAACAACAACAACAACAACAACAACAACAACAACAACAACAACAACAACAACGTCAGAAACAGGTCAAGGCAACAATGACAATGACTTAATGGAAGAAAAAAAATGAGGCAAAGATTTTAGATAATGGAAATGAACAAAACAAAACCAATCAGAATAAACAATGAAAAACATAATCAATAGAAAGAAAGAAAAAAAAACAAAAGAAAACAACAACAATAACAACAAAATTGTGAGAAACAGGTCAAGGCAACAATCACAATAACTTAATGGAAAAAAAAAAGAAAAAAAAAGGAAAAGCGGCGGAACAAAAGGCTCACACATTACCGGGAAAAAAAAGGAAAACACAAAGAAATAAAGGAAAAAAAAACACACGTTCTAGATTTCCTACACGAGCGTTGGTCCTCACGTGCTGATTGACACTCGCCGCTAGAACCAATAGAAAGGTGGTGGTGGTGGTGGTGGTGGTGGTGGTGGTGGTTTTTCCTGGAGTCAAGGCTGTGTGTGTGAGTGGTGGGCCTCGCCGGAGCGGGTCGAGGCGGCGCGGGATGGAGTGGTTTTAAAATGCTGCCTTTTGTTGTCAGGACGAGTTGCTCTGACGAACGGCCCGGCCCCGCCTCGTACATGCCAGTGACGCCCAGGAAGGAAGGAAGGCCGGACACTCACGCCGGTCGCGCCAAGGTGAAGGAGCGGCGCCCACTGATGTGTCCAGTGTGGCGGGGACATCTCGCTGCCCACTGATCGGCGACAAGACGTACTTCCTTCCCTCTGCTGTGGCTTTGTTATCCCGTTATTGTGGGGTATATTCCAGTGTTCCTAATATGCTTAAACACTTTGCTCTCTCTCACCATCACTGTTTTCCAAAGGGTCTAGTTGAAGATTGTCATGTTTTTTAAGGGTGTTTTATCGTTTTGGTGATGGATTGGCAGTATTTCTATTTTATTATAAGAAGAAATGGTCTTGAAAACCGGGTTAGTCGTTTCTGTACTCTTGGAAAATTGTTGTGGTGAGAGAGCAAAGTGTTTAAGAATACAAGGTTAAGAAGGATCGTAAGGATTTTATGGTTTAGCCGTTACCTAATGTCTCTTCCCCTTCATCGCCTTCGCAGGGTTTCCTCAGACGGTGCCCTGCGTGTCGTCACTCTCGCCTCGGACCCCCGCGGCTCAAGTCTCCATTTGGACGTGTTTTTTATGTCGCCGATAAAAAATGCGTCGGGCCGCTGGTCACGCCCGGCGGGTCTGCTGAGGCCTTACACGGCGCGCCCCAACACGCCGCCACGCACACGTACGCGCCGTGCATGTTTGTTGCACCGGTACATAGCGCAGTGCTTTTTCTTATTATTCTCAGTAAAAAAATGCAAAAGAAAATGCAATTGTACAAATCATGGCGTGTGTGTGTGTGTGTGTGTGTGTGTGTGTGTGTGTGTGTGTGTGTGTGTGTGTGTGTGTGTGTGTGTGCGTGCGTGCGCATCAGTATGGTGGAGGTTTCGGTCCCCAAGGAGAGTGGCGTGGCTGGCGAGGCCTCAAGACTTGCTGCTCGCCGCTTTACGACGCTGTAAACGAACGAGGCACTTCCCTTCCCACGAGACCACACCTTCCCTCCCTCCCCCACACACAGCACTAGTCACTTTCCAATCCCTCCCTCCACCGCTCCACACCCACACCCGCCCCCGCCCAACCCGCCCTGCCCCGCCCACACCTCCACCTCCCGAACCTCTCAGAAACCTGCCCGATTTACCTACTTACAAATCGCTTTCCCTGCCTGAAAAAAACCTCCGTTCCATCCTGACACAGCGTCTCTTTTCTCGAGCAGGTCTACTTTCGTTGTACATAAATTATTAAAACTGGTGATTTTACGAAAGGTGCTGAGACATATCAGATAGACAGACAGACAGACAGACAAACAGACAGGCAGGCAGGCAGATGTGTGGCAGATGCGAGGCAGGCGTGAGACAGATAAAAAGACAGGTAGACTGGCAGGCACGTGTGGGTTCAGGGTAAGACAGGTGTGGGTTAGGCGTGAGGTAGACAGAAAGACAGGTAGACTGGCAGCCATATGTGGGACAGGGGTGAGACAGACAGGCAAACTGGCAGACAGGTAGGTATGGGTCATGCGTAAGGCAGGCAGGTGTGGGTCAGGCAAGGCAAGCAGAGAAACGGGTAGGCAGGCAGGTAGGCAAGTAGACAGGGAGGTGGGCAGGGAGCCAGGCGGGGAAGCAAGCAGGGAGGCAGACAGACAGACAGACAGATAGGCAAGCAGACAGACAAACAGACAGACAGACAGACAGACAGATAGGCAAGCAGGCAGGCAGGCAGGCAGGCAGGTAGCAAGATAGGCAAACAGGCAGCTAGGCAGACGGGCAGGTAGGTCGACAGACAGGAACAAAAATCAAGCACGTACACGTGTACACACCACTCGAGATCAGTTTTTTCCCCTCTTTCTCTCTCCTCTGTGGTCTGGAACTTCTGCTTTTGCTCTTCTTTTTTTTTCTACGTTTGCTTTTCACTTATCTAGTTTCCTTCATATTTTTTCTCTATTACTCCTGTTTTTCCCTTTCTCTTTATACTATTACTTCCTACTCCGCTCTTCCTCACTCTAGCCTGATCATCCCACGCTTCCTCTATTCCTCTTCCTGACGCTTCTCCGGTGCTGGAGGAAGACTGGAGAGGAAACAGGTCTGTGCATCTGAGTGGCGGTGCGGGGCTGCGGTGATTAGTACCGCAGCTGCAGCTCCCCGGAGACACCACCACCGCCAAGAGAAGTCATCAGTCTTCCCGCCATAAAACACGTGTCTTAATGGCGTTTAGGCGTCAGCTCACAGGGCCAGCGAAGAGTGAGCGGCGCGTCTGAGATGAGGTAATGATAGGAACTAATGAGGAACAATGAGGAGGAGGGAATCCGAGCCACGTCTGGGAGAAACTGTGTGGCCTGGTGGTGTGTCTCGCTCTGAGGTGCGCGGCGGTGGATGCTTCCCCGAGTGTCGAGACTTGTTGTTCCTTGGCGCAGCAGTGCAGGCTTTCATTAATTTTTGTCCTGGTGAGGGCGTGGCGAAGTGGTGGTGGTGGTGGTGGTGGTGGTGGTGGTGGTGGTGGTGGTGGTGGTGATCATAAGTGGTTGTTGTGGGGAGAAAGACGAGGAAATGGTTTTAGTGGAAGATAAGAGAGTGTAGAAGAGACGAAAAATAACAGAAGAGGAAGAAGAAGAGGAAGAGAAAGAGGAAGAGGAGAAGGAGGAGTTGAGTATGGTGGTCGCTTTACCTCACTCACAATACCACTAACACACCACAAGCACCACCACCACTACCACCACCACCATCACCACCACCACCACCACCACTGCCACCGCCACCACCACTGCCACCGCCACCCATCGCAACCACCGCCACACACACACACTCGTCCCTCAAAAGATCCCAACCAAACCTCCAGCCATTTATGACCACACACACGCCTCGCACAGCAGCGGGGATCCCTCACGCTACAGGCGGGGCGCTGCGGCCGCTATGTGGGCAATGGGCGAGGCATGGCAAGGGGAGAGACCATCACCAACGTAAAAAGAAGTAAAGAGATGCTCGCCGCTACACTCAGAAGCTTAAGAATCAGCATTAACACGAGCTCAAAAGAGTCATACAAGATTTTCCCTGCTAAAATATGAGAAATCATGCAAACACTAACCTAACCTAAGCAAACTTGAATTAACCTAAAGCTGACTGAAAAAAGTGAGGAAAAACAAAGATATAAGATTGTTAGCAACTGATAAAAAGAACTCGCTCAGGACTATCAACACTCTCTACAGCAACAGCAGCAGCAGCAGCAGCAGCAGCAGCAGCAATCTCAGTTTCTTGCATATCTCTCTGTGTGCTCGCGTCGTGCCTTCCGCAGTCAAGCAGCAGAGGTGAAATTACAACAACTCTTATGAAAAAAAAAAAAAAAAAACAGTAGTGCAGTAAAAACAAAGCAAAATTATTTCTGCTTAGCAAGTTTTCGACAAAATTCTAAACTTTTATGAAGATTTCTTGTACTCGTCCACTTTTTTTTCTTTTTGCTTTTGGACCTCCTCCTTTCCCTCCTCCTCTTTTCTCTTCCTTCTTTTCTTTTCCTCCATCTCTTCGCCTTTCTCCATTTATGTTACGTTTGTTTCATATTTTTTGTACAATAACTTACATAGAAAATTGCATGGAGGGGGAGAGAGAGAGAGAGAGAGAGAGAGAGAGAGAGAGAGAGAGAGAGAGAGAGAGAGAGAGAGAGAGAGAGAGAGAGAGAGAGAGAGAGAGAAGGTTTGATCTTAATCGCCAATCATAAACGTCTGTCCGGCCCAGTGTTGCCAACTCAGCCTCATATTTTTTGTCTTTCCGTACCTTCAATGATGGCTCCATAAGACAATTCTCTCTCTCTCTCTCTCTCTCTCTCTCTCTCTCTCTCTCTCTCTCTCTCTCTCTCTCTCTCTCTCTCTCTCTCTCTCTCATCTTTTCTTGCACAGTATCTTGTCTTCTCATCTTGTTCTTGTTCTTGCTTTTGTCTTCTTCTTCTTCTTCTTCTTTATATACACAGTCAATATAACGCGTAGTTGGCAAGGTCAAGAAAAAAGAGACTTCAACTATGACACAAAGAATCCACCTTGTTAGCCTTCCTGCCACTGGGAAGAGGAGGAGGAGGAGGAGGAGGAATACAAAGGAATACAAAGGAAGACAAACAGCAACAGACCATGAGGTCCTTACTGGGCTGTTTGAGACTACTTACTAATTATCAGTAGTAGAGACAGGACAGCAAAGCAGAAGGCTCCTCCCCACCCACCCCTCCCTCCAGCCGAGGCTGGCAGGAAAAAGGGCGATACCATATGGCATAGAAAAACCACATGGAATTTTTGTAGAGAGTGAAAAGGAAACATGTAATCTACGACTGACTACTAGTGTCTGTGGGGGAAGGTGTTAATGCTTGGTAAATGTATTGTTGTGTGCGTAATGTGTACGTGGATGCACAGTGTGTATGTCGAAAGGGTGGTGCGGCAGGAGGAGGAGGAGGAGGAGGAGGAGGAGGACGAAGAAACAGAAGAAAAGATGGAAGGAAGAGAGAAAGGGAAAGAATTCTAACAAGAAGAGGAAGGGACAATAACAACAAAAAAAAAAATAACAGCAACAACAACAACAAAAGCTACTACTACTACTACTATTACTACAACAACAACAGCAACAACAACAACAACAACTACTACTACTACTACTGCTACTACTCATACGAAGAACAAGAAGAAAATAAAGAAAAAGAAAAAAGAAAACAAGAAAGAAAAAGAAAACACAAATAAGAAAATAATGAAAGAAGAAAAAGAAAGAGAAGGAACAAAAGCAGGAGGAGGAAGATATGGAGGACGAAGACGGAGGAGGAGGAGGAGTAGAAAGAAGAGAAGAAAGAGGAGCAGGAGGTGGTGGTGGTGGTGGTGGTGGCAGCGTAGGTATCCGGTGAAACGTTACGCAAGGAGTGAGAAGGAGAGCTTGGGAAGGTGACAGGTGGGCGGGAGGGAGATGAGAAGGTAATTAAGGCTCAGGTAAGGCGGTGGTACGGGTTGAAAATGATGGGAGGAGAGATACAAATGAAAAAAAAAAAAGAAAAAAAAAAAGAAAAACCGGAGGAAAATAAGTTTGAGATGGAGAAATAAAGGAAGTAAAGGAGTAAAGGAAGATAAAAGATGCAAGGGAGGAGAGGGAAGAGAAAAAAAAAGGAAGGCAGATGAGGAGGAGGAGTAGGAGGAAGAGTAGGAGGCACAGGAGAAAGAAACAAGTGCCCGTCCGAGAAAGCCAGGAAGCAAGACGACATATAAGGAATGATACGAATAAATATAAATGGGAAAAAAAGGGGGGGAAAAATAATAAGGCGAGAGCTTCCTTCACTTTCGAATCTGTCTTTAATTTATGCCGCAGAGATTTACTTATTCTTTTATTCTGCTCTACTTTTTTGGGGAGTCACTTTCACCACAAGCGACGACGGCGGAGGAGGAGGAGGAGGAGGAGGAGGAGGAGGGAGTGACGAGATATGTGTGTGTGTGTGTGTGTGTGTGTGTGTGTGTGTGTGTGTGTGTGTGTGTGTGTAGACTCCTCTGCTCTCAACTTTCAACTCTCTCAGTGGTAGGCAGGTAAGAAGAACACAATCAATGGCCAAAGTATTCATCGCCACCGTCTTATCATGTCCCCGTCCACATTACCACAGTTGTCATCACATTCATCTCACCAACAGCAATCAAGGTGGCACTCATTCACACCCCCCCACCCACTCCCCCCACCGCCACCCCCTAACGCAACACCCCACCGGATATGCCTACAAAAAATTATAAACAAAAAACACAAAATAAAAATAAAACACCAAACCAGATCTATTGCTAACTAATGATACCACAACGAGCGAAGCATATCACAGATCATTATTATACACTTTGCTAACTTGAGAACAAAAGGAGCGGGTAAGAAATGTGGAGTAGAGAGATACACACACACACACACACACACACACACACACACACACACACACACGCACACAAAACACTGAACACCACATGACGCATAGATTACAAATGATCGATATACATTCACCGCTCATTGTACTGCAGTCCGTCATCATTATCCTCTTTGTTCAGGGGAGTGAGGAGGAAAGGAAAAGGAGTATGGTGAAAAATGGCTGTATTTACATATCTAAAGCTTGGGTCTGGTAACGAAGGGAGAGGCAGGCCAGTGTGTTAGTTATTACAGGTGTCTTTTGTGTGTGTGTGTGTGTGTGTGTGTGTGTGTGTGTGTGTGTGTGTGTGTGTGTGTGTGTGTGTGTGTGTATACTCTCTCTCCAAAAAAAGTATTATATTAACTTTTACGCAAATTTTTCAAACTACAATGGAGCGAGAGAGAGAGAGAGAGAGAGAGAGAGAGAGAGAGAGAGAGAGAGAGAGAGAGAGAGAGAGAGAGAGAGAGAGAGAGAGAGAGAGAGAGACGAAGGGAGGGACACTAAAAGAAAAAAAATAAGAAAAAGAAAGATTAGAGAAAGAAAAAAATATTACATGACGAAATGTAACGAAAAAAAGAACAAAAAAGAAAAAAAAGAAAAAAAGATAAAGGGAAAAGAAATTTAAAGGGAAAAATATTGAATGGTCTTAAACACACGTCCTTAACAGAAACACACACACACACACACACACACACACACACACACACACACACACACACACAGCATACCCGATACAAACAAATTAGCGAATCGAATCTCGTTCTCCAATTTATCTCACATATTTGGGTGGAATTCCCTTTAATAGCATCGGATCCTCCTTTAAAAACTCATCATTCCCTCTCTTTAGCTTCGCCGGAGAGAGTTTGGAAGGAGGAAGAATGAAGGAAGGAGGATGAAAGAAGGAGGGAAGGAGGGAGAGGAGGAGGAAAGAAGGAGAGAAGGAGGGAGTGGAGGAAAGAAGGAGAAAATGTGGAAGTGGAAGATAGAGTATAAATTAAAGGAATGAAAGTGAAGGAGGAATGAAAGAAGGAGAGGCTGAGGAAAGACAGGAGAGAAGGAGAGAGTGGAGGAAAGAAGGAGAAAACGTGGAAGTGGAGGAAAAAGTCTAGTTTAACACGATGAAAGTGAAGGAGGAATGTAAGGAGAGGCTGAGGAAAGACAGGAGGAAAGGAGGGAGGAGGGAGGAGGAGGAAAGGAGGAGGGGAGAGGAGGAATGCATCATGGAGGAAGAAATACTGGTGATGTAAGGAAGGAAAGGAGGGGAGGCGAGTGAAGGTAGGGAGGAGGGGAGAAAGAGAGAGAGAGAGGGGAGGAAAGGAGTAAGAGGAAGGGAATGAAAGATGGGGAGTGGCATGAAGGAAGAAAAGGGAAAAGTGAAATGGGCTAGGTCAAGAGGGTGATGGGCGTGGTAGTAGTAGTAGTAGTAGTAGTAGTAGTAGTAGTAGTAGTAGTAGTAGTAGTAATAGTAGTAGTAGTCGTAATAGTATCATCATTTACCCACCTGAACTAACAATAAACAAAGAAGAAGAGGGGACGGGGAGGGGAGAGGGTGGGGAAGAAAATATAAAAAGAAAACAGAGTGTCTAGTGAGTCCAATCGATAATGAGCCACAAAATGATCATGTCGACTCTTTGATATAATTACAACGGCAATAATAATAACCATCATTTCCTCAGCTAAAGACTGGCCCGGGATAATTACAAGCTGGCTGGCTGGCTGGTTGGCTGGCTGGTTCCCTTCAGTATTATCGTCTTCGTTTTCACTTCTCTTGCCTTGTAACTTTGGTCTAATTTAATTCTTACTTCTTGTATTTTTGCTTCACATATTTTCACTTTTTATATTTCTACTTCATATATATTTTACTGCTTATATTTCTACTTCTAAAATTTTCTTTCTCTTGTTTTTTTATGGAGAGAGAGAGAGAGAGAGAGAGAGAGAGA
>CM035185.1:26449723-26480114 GCA_020233015.1 Callinectes sapidus | reverse complement strand
GGGCCGGGGGATGCCTGCCGGGGGAGCCATTACCAGACACACTGCTCCTCCTGCTGCCACTCCTGCGGGAATAATGTGGAGGTAATGATGGAATGTAAAGGAAACAAAATATCTATAGCATCTTTTTTCTTCTATGCAAGAATGCTGGTTGGTAAATTTGTCAAGCAAGAACAACAACCCTGAAGCCACATAAGACTGCCAGGTAGTAAGCAGAATAAATGAAAAAAAGATGCATCCCAGTACTGAAGGAGCTAAGCTAATCAACACAATGCAACACATCACTTCCTCACAGCTTCCTCCTCCTGCCGCTGCTGCGTGAGGACTCCCTGCGGTGGAGGGGGGGTGGGGGAGCCTCGGGCAGACTCCTGAGGCTTGGGGTGACGGCGTCCTCTAAGCTGCGGAGGCTGGTGCGCGGCGACTCACCCCTGCGGAAGTGAGGGTCTGCGGAGGGAAGGGGGAGTGAGGGAGTGAGTAAGTGGGTGTCTGAGTGAGTGAGTGAGTGAGTGAGTGTGCGAGTGAGTGAGTGACAGATGCCTAACCTAACTTGTCCTGACCTAATCTCACTATAATTTATCTTGAGTGGGTGAGTGAGCAAGTGAGTGAGTGAGTGAGCAAGTGAGTGAGTGAGAGTGAGTGAGTGAGTGAGAGTGAGTGGCTTAATCTTTCATAACCTAAGCACACCTACTCTAAGCATTGAGTTGTGATACAGTGTTATGATTCATACTATAAACACTTGCAAGAAACACAAAGCAGCAAAATACAGATAACAATAATTATAATAAAAAGTATTAATTCCAAAATGTATTATTAATGTAACCAAAAATAAAGAAACAGAAAGAAAGAAAACAATACAAGAAAACAAATAAATAAATAAAGCATAACAAAAAAGATAAGGAAAATAATAATAATAAAAACACTAATGGTGCCAATTTGCAGTGCCACAGTGGACATATTAACAAGGTGTGGTGCGGCAAAATACAGGTGACAGCAGGACCAACACCCACCACCACCACACTTCACAATAAACCCAAATAACGCTAACCAATAAAACCAACACACTAAGGGAGGCTGGTGGTGGCGGGTGTGGCACTGTGTCACTCTCAGGCACTCACTCTTGCTGAGACGCCGCAACTGTCCCTCATTGTCCTCTATCTCAGCCAGCGCCTCGGAAAGCTGGGATGGTAAGGGGTGGCACTCTCAAGCTTGGCAACGCGCGCGCACACACACACACACACACACACACACACACACACACACACACACACTTCTCTGGTTTTTCTCAGTCTTTAGTGGCCTACTGAGAGGTAATCTAGTGCTTTAAGGGGGTTTTAATTCAGGTTTGCAAGCTTTTAAGTGTATTTACAGTTTTATTTTTAGCTTACCACTTTCCTCTCATCTTTACATCATCCTTACAATCTCTCACTCTTATCAAAATCCATCTCCCTTTCTCTCTCACAGCATCACCCAGACTGTCACAGCATCACCCAGACTGTCACAGCATCACCCAGACTGTCACAGCATCACCCAGACTGTCACAGCATCACCCACACTGTCACAGCATCACCCACACTGTCACAGCATCACCCACACTGTCACAGCATCACCCAGACTCTCACAGCATCACCCAGACTCTCACAGCATCACCCAGACTGTCACAGCATCACCCAGACTGTCACAGCATCACCCACACTCTCACAGCATCACCCAGACTGTCACAGCATCACTCACACTCTCACAGCATCACCCACACTCTCACGGCATCACCCACACTCTCACAGCATCACCCAGACTGTCACAGCATCACCCACACTCTCACAGCATCACCCACACTCTCACAGCATCACCCAGACTGTCACAGCATCCCTCACACTCTCACAGCATCACCCAGACTGTCACAGCATCACCCACACCCTCACAGCATCACCCAGACTGTCACAGCATCACCCAAACTGTCACAGCATCACCCACACTGTCACAGCATCACCCACAGTCTCGCAGCATCACCCACACTCTCCCACCCTGTCACATTCTCTCTCATCACTTCTCCCTCCTTCTCTCAGTGTCCCGTTAGTTAGTACACACACCTTGAACACCAGCGTCTCGTTGTCTCCCTCCAGCTGTCTTGAGGCGCGTTCCAGCAGCTGCACCCGGTCATGCATCTCAGCCAGCTGTGCCTCTGTCTCCTGGTGTTTGTGGCGCAGCACCTCCAGCTCTGTGCACGCCTGAAGAAGGGTCAGGAGTGAATATGCTTCCTTCTCTCTCTTCTTTTCCCTTGTTTATTGTCTTAATGAAATAATTCCTTCTTACTTATTTGTCTACAGTCCTCATCTTCATCATCCCTATCTTCTCTCTCTCACTCACACACCTTGCATCTTATTCATCTTTCTCTTCCCTCATTCATTCTCTTAATTAATTCCCTCTTTCTTATTAGTTTACAATCAGTTTACCCCTACTCTCTCTCTCTCTCTCTCTCTCTCCGTGCCACAGACCTTGATGAGCTGTGCCGTGAGGTCTTTCTCCCTCTCTGCGCCGGGGTGGCTGCTCTGTGCCTGGGCCAGCTCCTCTGTCAGCTTCTTCCTCTCCACCAGCATGTAAGCAATCTGTGCCGGGAAAACATCATCAGGAAATATACACAAATAGAAGATAAAAATGGAATAAGAGAGAAAAGGGAGGAACAGAGAAAAAGAGAGAAAAAGGAGAAAAGAGAGAGAGAGAGAGGAACATAACCTAATCCAGCCCACCTGTTCACCGAGAGACGTCTGTGCCACATCATGCAGTCCCTCGCTCTCCAGCATTGTTGACACAGCCACAGTGCCGGCCAGCAGTGCCTCCAGGTCTTCCTTCAGCACTCCCACCTCCTCCTCCAGGCCCCTCACCCGCTCCTCATGCTCACAGCGGAGGTGGTGGGCGTACTGTTCCAACTCCTGAGGATTGGCAAGATGGTGTGTCAAGGGAAATCAAAGGAAATGATTGAAAAATGAGAGATAACTAGTGTACCTTTGCCTAGTTCAGTTCTCAAGGATGTCTTTCTTTGTTAAGGCAGAAATCTTGTTAATCTGCCACTTAAAACCATAAAAACTCCCTTAAAAAATCTGTACATTCACTACAACTATTTTCCACGGCCACAGAGATGACTAGCCAGGTTCTCCAGACCCTAAAACACTAAAACCCACAAACGTCAAGTATTTCTCCTGTTAGTAATGCAAAATATTAACTCACCAAACCAAAAACAACACAGAAACATGCCAACACACACACACACACACTGACCATCTTCTCCTCTTCATGTTGGCGTCTCAGTTTATCATTAATGTGCCTCGCTGCTCTGAGATTAGCCTCCCCGTCCACCAGCCACCGCCACACATGCACAGCTCTCTCTGTTGGCTCCATGCTGTTCCAATCAAGACCCTCCCGGCTGAACCTCTTCTGCAGTGCTGTCCCTTCATCCTCACCCTGAAGGAGGAGGAAGAGGAAATAGAGAAGAAGTTTAAGGAGGAGGAGGAAGAGCAACGGAGAAGCAGGAAAAAGGTAAAGGAAGAGAAGGAAGAGAAGGAGGAAAAGAAAGAGTTGTTCTTTTAACAATAACGAAGGAGGTGCACCTCTGTAGATTTACAAATATGAACCAGTATTAACACCACATCAAAAAAATAAAAATAAACAAATAATACAAACCATAGAGGTGAAGTCCTGCCATGCACTACTGACCAACACTGAACATTAACCATAAAACCTCAAAATACAAATACTCACAGCACTGTCATCACCCTCCATGTTTGTGGCTGGCTCAGAGATGCTGGGAAGGGCTGGGGGACACTCGCAGAGGCTGGAAAGAGCAAGATGAGGCTGGGAGATGCTGGGGTAGGCTGGAAGGGACTATATCATACTGGGAAGGGCAAGATGAGGCTGGAAGATGCTGCAAAAGGGTTGGGAGATGATGAGAAAGGGCTGGGAGATGCTGGGATAGGTTGGAAAGGGCGAGATGATGCTGGAGAAGGGTTGGAAAATGGTGGGATAGGCTGAAAGGGATTATATCATACTGGAAAGGGCTGGGTGAGGCTGGAAGGGGCGAGATGAGGCTGGGAGATGCTGGAAAGGGCAAGATGAGGCTGGGAGATGCTGGGATAGGCTGGAAGGGGCCAAGTGAGGCTGGAAGAGGTTACATGAGACTAGATAAGGCTGGAACACACTGGAAAAGACAAGGGTATTATTTTACTTTAACACCAGTCTCAACTTGGCTTTTCCTACCCTTCATACCATCTATTAGAGCTTCCCATACTGAGTAATTTGACCCCCATATGTAACTGGCGCAAAATAATTATGGCACTAGTGATTTTTGAAGATTTACCGAATTTGCGGGACGCGGGCGGCTGCATAGTGCACCCCAGGGCTAGATTTCACTCCCAAAATTTACTGTGTACACCCAACATACACCCTCCCCTCCCCCCCTCCCCATGCACATACACACATACTGCTTATCGCATATAACTCTGTTATTACTCGTGCCCCGCTGCTCTGTGTCACTCACCACAAGGCTAAGGAGGTCACTGGTCAGTCCATCAATGGAGGGAGGTCAGGTCATGATCAGCAGCAGCAGCAGCAGCACAGAGGCAAGGAGAGGGAGTCAAGCTATGCCAGTGTTGTTGTTGTGGGTCGCTTCTATGCCGCGTCTCGGAGGACTAACTAACATTGGGGTTTCCTTTATTCAGAGCATTGGAATTAGGGTGTTTTCTTTGATTTCTCGTCTTTCACCCACTTTTAAGCAGGTATACCCGTGCATGGGGTAAGAGATTTGTGTTATAAAAAAGCTAATAAACACGAACACATGTCGAAGTCAAGGCAAAGGCCAGGGCAAGAAACCGGACGCGGCGGGTGGAATGTTTTGCAGTTTTTGGCGGGAAATAGGAAGTAGAAGGGAGGCAAATGGAGGAGAGTGCCGTGCAAGCCAGGCCATCCAAAAAAAGACGAAAACAATGTCGTGAGGACAAGTCAGGCAGCAGGGCACCGGTAAACAGCGCTGGAACTGACGATGAAGAGGTAAGGCCAATGCTGTCATGTTCTTGTGGCGATTAACCCAGTGCTACCAAAACTTCACTCCATTCTCCCCCATCAGGAATTCTCAAAGATTTGTGTGCCTCCCCTTCATTTCCCTTCCCAAGCCCACCCTTTCCTCAAAAAAAGGTAATGAAATAAGATGGAATGGATAGAAATGTATACTGTCCAACAGCCCACCATGGCCCCCACCCAATGTCCAGCCCACCACCACCACCACCACCCCACTCTGGCCTCACTGGTATGGGAGGTCCTACCTTTGCTAGATATGGTCGTTTGTCTCAATTATATTTCAGGAAGTGCAAAATTTGGTCCAATTTGGTATCCCTGACTAACCTAACCAAAATAAACTGGTAATTTTTTACTTTAACACTAGTCTCAAGTTGGCTTTTCCTACCCTTCATACCATCTGTTAGAGCTTTCCATACTGAGTAATTTGATCCCCATATGTAACTGGCGCAAATCAATTATAATGGTGCTACTGATTTTTTAAGAAGGGGCGGTGTTGCCGGGTGGCCCGCGTCCCTTCTTCAAAAATCGCTAGCGCCATTATAATTGATTTGCACCAGTTACATATGGGGATCAAATTGCTCAGTATGGAAAGCTCTAACAGATGGTATGAAGGGTAGGAAAAGCCAACGTGAGACTAGTGTTAAAGTCAAATAATACCAATAAACTTTGATCTAAGCTAACCTGATCTAGCTGTTTTTTGGCCTCATTATTGTTCAAACCACCAATGTGAATCTCTAATAGTGGAGTGCACAATAAACTGGTTAGACTTGAAGCACATTGAGTGCACCACACCACAGCACCATGCAGTTAGTCGTGTCTATGGACCGGATCTTTTGTAGATCCTTTTTTATTTAATCACATTTTTTGCTATAGAAAATTTTCCCTCTTATATAAAAAGATAATGATAATAATAAGTGTAGCTAACACCTGACACTGGCCTGGTGAGCCTTGAATCTGTATCCTGTGTCCTGCTGCAGCTCACCGCCCAGCTGGCCAAGATAGAGAAGGAACTGAGACGCAAGGAACGCAAACTTGAGAAATACAAGAAGGCACTTAAGGCCAAGGAACACGTACGCAACACACTCCTTCAGCACAGTGCCAACGCCACCAGTGAGAGCCACGGTGAGTGTCGAGTGCCTAGACTGTCTGTATGAGTGCGTGAGCGACTTACTCTTAAATCTAACTTATTTTTACTGAGTGTTTGTATGTGTGTGTGTGTGTTTACTTAGTTGTATATTAGAAAGTTAGACCTGTTTCCTCATTACTTTTATTTCTATCCATCTTACTTCTATAACTTTAATTTTCTTATCTTTTACACTTTTCTCACCTGTACAACCACTTCATTTTCACACTGCAGCTCTATTCTCACTGAGACACCCTTTGTTTGCCATCTCCACACACTGTCAGTCTACCACCTTTACAGAGACAACCAGCGCAGGACACCCACCACAGAACACACCACCACGTCCCGCCAAGCTGTGCTCCTCGCGCAGTGTCACATTCAGCACCAAGTCCCCCGAGGTGCAGTACATCACCACGCGCTGCCACACACCAACCGACAGAGACCAGGACACCACACCACCACCACCGCCACCACCACTACCACCACATCCCGCCAAGCTGTGCTCCTCTCGCAGTATCACATTCAGCACCAAATCCCCTGAGGTGCAGTACATCACCACAGTCTGCCACACACCACCACCACCACCACCACCACCACCACCACCACCTCCACCACCACTACTACCACCACCACCACCACCACCAGCAGAGGACCAGGGTGTGAGAAGTCCTGAGGTTCCTGCCAAGTTGAGTCGTTGTGAGGGTGGTGTTGATGTCCCAGGCAGTGAAGGCTCGGGTTTGAAAGAAAGGCATCTAGAAGAGCAAATTCCTGTAGGTTCAAATGGCACAGGGATCTTCAGGGATAGACAAGGGAATGGTTCTGTTGGTTCTAAAGATGCAGAAGCCTTTAGAGAGAGAGAAAAGCAAGAATCTAGTGGTGTTGAGGATGCAGAGGCCGCCTTTAGAGAGAGAGAGAGCACTGATCACAACACAGCAGCAGCAGGAGTCTCCCATGATACCAACACAGATGCCACACTTCCACCACCTCTTGGCAATGAGGCAGAGGTGTGTGTCCAAGCCATCAGACAGGACACAGACTGCATGGAGTACAAGATGGAGACTGATACTAACCACCTGTCTGCCCATGCAGGTCAAGGTCAGAGGTCAAGGGTCGTGGAGGAGATTGACCTGATTGACCTCTCTGCACGCAATTCAACAGATGACCAGTCACTGATGGAGAGTTATGGCCAGCGTTTTGATGACTGGTTGTCGATCCTGTCACTCGAGCCAGCACTGAACGAACACTGCCCCGCTTCTAAGTCTTTCCCAGATGCTGGTAGTGGTGGTGGTGAAGAACAGTGTGGCTCTTCTAAACATTGTGATTCTATTGCTAAGTCACTCCCTTGCAATACTGACACTAAGGAAGGCAGTGTATCTGAGTCTGTGCCGGGGTCTAGTGCAACCAAACACCAGTACTCTCCCCCCAAGACTCTCCCAGGACCCCTCACTAATACAAACTCTGCATCTACTCTGTTACTTCCAGATCCTAATACCAGAAATCTATGTGTTCCCAGGCCAGTCTCTTACCACCAGTCCTCCCACAGCACAGAGACAAGTGTGGGAGATATAAACACCATAAACACCAGCCCACCACAGCCCAGCCAACACACACTGGCAGGAGGGAAGCCACGTTCCCCAGACTTGTTCAGGACACAGTTTCCTGGTGAAGTGTTGATGAGGAGTTGTGTGACGCAGCACCGGTGGAGGAGCAGAGCGTTGCAGAGTAGCATGGAGAGTTCAGAAAGTTTTGGCAGTAAGAGAAATGTAGACTCTACTGGAAGGTTGAGGAAGAAAATGAAAGGGATTGTAGAAGAAACTCAGGATATGATGGAAGGTGATGCAAAGGAAGGAGTTGATGAAGGATTGGTGAAAAATGACACTTCCCAAGGCCTGGAGCTTGTGAGGGAAATAATTCAAGAAACTGAGGACATGGTGATAGATGACGAAGAAGGAATAGGGGATGGTGGAAAGGAAGGAAATGAAGAAATAATGAGAAGAGAGAGTTATTACAGTGAAGGAAGCATGAGAGAAGTAATTTACGAGACTGAAGAATTCATAGAAGACCAAGAAAAGAAACCAACACCACCACCACCACCAACAACAACAACAACAATAACACCAGATGAGAGAAAGAGAACCTCCCAAGAATCCACAAGAAGGGAGAGCTGCTGCAGTGTAGATAACAGAGAGATAATAGAAGAAACACAAGACATGTTCATTAACGAGGAAGGAAAGGGGACAATACCACAGCTGGAAAACTCAGGAAAACAAGTGAGTAACATGAAATCCATTGAAAAGGTGATGAAAGAGACCAAACCCCTCACCAGCCATGCACACAATCACCAGGACACATCACCATCACCAGGGAAGAACGTGCACAGACAGGCTGGTGAAAACTGCCACACCTCACAGGAGAACAAAGAAAACAGTGAAATGAAGACTCAGGCAAGAAGACTCAGACAAGAAGACATTCCTTGCGGCACAACAAACACCGCAGACACACCCACCGCAAAGAACGCCAAGGCTGGACCACAATGCAATCCTCACGCCAGGACAGACAGCGCAGGGACGATGTTACCGTTCCTCAACAAAAACAAAGTAAAAAAGGGAGAATTGAGACCAGAAAATCCTGCCGACATGATTAGCAGGACCATGAAACCTCCCCACACCAAAACAAACCAGACAATATTATCATTCCTGGACAAAAACAAAGTTAAAAAGGCAGAACTGAAACCAGAAAACCCAGCAGACCTTCCCGGCGGAAGTTTAACACCCCCTCACACCAGAAACAACAGGAAAACAGACAAAAAAGGGAAAAAAATGAAACAGGAACACCAACTAGACACAGATACCTCCATTCTCTCCCTCACCAGCTCCATCCCTTCCGCTAAACTGGTGGAAGGACCGCAGGGGACAGAAGTGGAGGTGTGGACAGTCCCGGTGGATGAAGAACATGGCGTACTCCTCACCACAGCCCTCACCGCCACCACCACCTCCTGCCTTCTCCTGGTGGTGCAAGAGTGTGGGTTGGGCCTGTGGCAGCCAAGTGATGGTGAGAGCTGGGTGTTGCTGGGAGAGACTGACCACAGCATCAGGGACATTGGGAACATAAGGTGAGGTACTGGTGACTTTGCTGGGTGTTACTGAGTGTTTGAAGTACTGGGGAGCTGTTAGGGTGTGTAATTGAAGTGATGTGGGTTTTTAAGGGTGTTTTTAATGTTCTAAAAGCTCTAGTTGAATTGATGTGGGTTTTTAAGGGTTTTTATGATTCTAAAGGTTCTAGTTGAAGTGATGTAAGTTTTTAAGGGTGTTTTTATGGTTCCAGAGATTATAGTTGAAGTGATGCGAGTTTTTAAGGGTGTTTTTATGGTTCTAAAAGCTTTAGTTGAAGTGATGCGGGTTTTAAAGGGCTTTTATGGCTCTAAAAGCTCTAGTTGAAGTGGTGCGGGTTTTAAAGGGCTTTTATGGCTCTAAAAGCTCTAGTTGAAGTGGTGCAGGTTTTTAAGGATGTTTATATGGGTCTAAGAAAAAGCTACACCCTTAAAAATGTGTTGGTCCTGTGTTATTGCAGGGATGTCCTGGTGGAGGGGCTGCCGTCTGTGGAGGAGGGACGGTTCCTGCTGGTGGCACAGAGGGAGGGAGAGGAGCAGGTGGAGGTGGTCTATATTCAGGTCAGCTTGTGTGGGAAGGACTGGCACCTCTCCTCAGCCTCACTCAAGCTTCCTGTCAGGTTAGTGGAGGTTGAAATGGGGTTTGTTTATGTTTTACTCTCTTTTATGCTTTTTGCTTTTCTCTTTTTTTATGTATTTTTTGCTTTCCCTTTATTTTCTTATCCTTTTCTCTTTTTTCTTTTTCTTTTCTCCATCTATTTTGTTCTTCCTTCATTTTTCTTTATTTTGATTGTTTTCCTTTTTCTCCTTTCAAATTTTGCCTCTTTTCCTTTCTTTTGTTCCATTTCCTCCTCTATTTTCCTTTTCTTTACCTTTTTGCCATGATTGTACCCCATTTCCTTTACTTTTCCTTCCTCAATTTTTGTTTATCTCCCTTTTTGCCATAATTTTATCCCCATTTCCTTATCTCCTTTTCTCTTTCTCCCCTTTTCCTTTAGGTTAATCTGGCCAATTTTCATTTTTGTTTCTGTCTTTCCCTTTACTGTGATTCCCCTCTCCCTCCCTCTCTCTCTCTCTCTCTCTCTAGTGCAGCCTCCAGCCTTGGCCTGTGTGTAGTGGGGGAGTGGAGTGTGGTGGTCAGCTGTGTGGCGCAAGATTCCTCAGATAAGCACCTCCTCACACTGCTGGACCTTGACCTGACTTACTCCAGGAGAAGCAAGAAGTGGGAGCTTGTGTGTCGACCCTCTGCCTGCACTCTGCCTGCTGGTGGTGATGGCGGTGGTGGTGGTGATGGTGTTACTGCCTTATTATCTGAGTCTGGTAAGTGTGGTGTGGTGTTGTGTGTTGTTGTCTTTGGGGACAAGTATGTTTTTCATGTGTAACTTTTGAAAAATGTCTGTTTATGAATACTCTATATTACTAAAACTAGACATAACTAATATATTTCATGTGTAACTTTGAAAAAGGTTTGTTTACGGATTGAAACTACTCCATATTACAATTTACCTTACCCAAACCTAATCTTTACCCCTTCAGTACTGTGATACATCTTTATCATGAGTTTTGGATGTGATTAAACAATTTTATTGACATTAGGAAGAGTGTATGGAGATCAGAAGATTGATGGCCTGAGTCTGTACTATTTTAATCCCCACATGAATGTCTGAAGCTGTATAAAATCAACAAATGATGATTAGAATAAATATGAAAATGCATCCTAGTACTGAATGGATTAATCTCACATGCAAGACTCCCTTATCACAAAAACACACCATTTGAGTCACCTGTGTAGTCATACCAACTTCCTTGCCCTCACAGGAACCTCAGGAATGGTGATGTTTTGGTCAGCAAAGGCCCTGACCCTGTTTGATCCCTGGAAGGATGCTGTGATTGGCTGTGTTCCCTCCCCCGTCACTTGTGTGCTGTGGGCTGTGGCTGTGCAGGTGATGGTCCTTTAGTTTGCTGTTGTAGAGTGAAGGTTTGGTGAGAGTGTTCTCCGTTTGTTTAATTAAGTAGAGACAGACTTGAGAATTGAGTGTAAGTTACTTTATTTGTTATGGAATGAAGTAGTCTACCTCAATTTTGTGTTTTCCCACCACTCAGTTCTTGTGTGGTTGGTTATCTTCCTTCAGTTACCTTCCTTCTGTTGTGTGTCCTCCATCCTTTGTAGTTCTTGAAACTCTTCAAATTTAGCTCTGGACTTTTGATATATGATTTTACAGTGAGCTTTTCCAAGATTTTGCTCTAAACTTTATGAGATGTAACAGGACTCTTCTAAATATCACTGGATTTCATTGCTCTTTACATTTCAACTTTTCATCGTATTATTTGTCATTCATTCATTCATTCAGTTCTAAATGATTTTAAGGTAAGCTTTACAAAATTTTGCTCTAAATTTTATGAAATGTTACTGTAAACCTTTTGTGCTCTTATAAAACTCACTGATTTTATTAATTTTTACACTTCCTCTTTCCATCTTATTTGTCACTCATTCATTCAGTCCAAGACTTTTAAAACTTTGCTGTCAAGCTCCCGGCATTTCATTTACCATTTCATTGTTCCCCAGGAGTTGCTGTTTGTGATTGGGCCGAGACCAGGAGAGTCAGACCTCACCCTGACCGCCATCAACCCCATGACTGGCTGCTGTGATCCGTTCCTCACCTTCTCCCTCACTAAAGGTGCTGCAGGGTAAGACTGACTTGCTTTCTCAACAAAACTGCACAAGTGTTTATCTGCACAGTACTTATTTTTATTGTATTCTAACGTTACATGCTTTCTCCAACCTCTTTATCCTAATTGTAATGTTTTTCCAGCTTTTATTTATCATTTATTCTATTACAGACTTGCATTCTCAACAAAACTGCACATGTTTAGCTATCTAGTACTTATTTTCTTGTATTCTAATGTTATATGCTTTCTCCAACCTCCCTTCTCTTACTTCTTATGCTTTTCCAGCTTTTATTTAACATTTATTTTATCCTCCACCTATTCACTTACCCTCTCTAACTTCCACAAGTCTTTACTTTTTACAGTGTCACGTTCTGTCCATCCTCTCCTTGGCCTGCCATGAACCATTGTGCCTTGCCTCTCCCTCAGTGTCCCTCCAGCGGCCTTGATGGAAGGAGGCAGCCTGTGGAGGTTGACTGGGGCGTGCCTGCTGCCAGACAGACTCACTTTCTCCTTCTCTGGTGGCCATGGGGTGTGTATCTACTTCATGGGACATGATGATGGTAGATGAAGGTGTGTGTGTGTGTGTGTGTGTATTTGTGTGTGGGAGAATTTGGTTCAATCACAAAGAGGGAGAGAATAAATCTTCTCATATATATCTTTGAACAAACTATAAACTAGATCTCTTGATGTACAGAGAGAGAGAGAGAGAGAGAGAGAGTAAATCTTCTCATATATTTTTGTACAAACTATAAACTAGATCTCATGATGTACAGAGATAGTAAATCTTCTCATATTATTGTACAAACTATAAACTATATCTATTGATGTATAGAGAGAGAGAGAGAGAGAGTAAATCTCGTATATTATTGTACAAACTATAAACTAGATCTCTTGATGTACAGAGAGAGAGAGAGGAGAGAGTACTTGAAGCATTCCATCCAATACTGTAATGTTAATCCAGTCTATTATAAAGCTGTGTTAAGATGTACAGAGTCATTATTCTGTATGTCAGTACAAGTTGTGTAGTATTGCCAACTCCCAAGGGATGCATGGCTGTCCCTCTTAAATACATATACAGTATAATTATTATAGCATTGTTTGATCTATCACCCGCATCCTTTCAATGAGGTCGCCGGTGTCACACAACGCGACGTCGCTGGTGGGCCAAAACTGCCTCACATGATGAATGACACCTCACACTGGTTGGTGTGTGATACCACCACCACCACCACCTTGTGCGACACTGGACTAACAATGGGACTGCCAGTGTGCCACTGTCAACTGGTGAGGTGTGTTATACATCCATAGTGACATGGAAGGAGGACATGGGATGGGTACAGCTTCCTCATCACACCATGCAATTATTGTGCCACACTGAGGGTTTTCTTTTTATATAAGAGGGGGAAGCTGGCCAAAGGCAACAAAAATAATGCAAATGAAACCCATTTATTAGCCAGTTCCCTTAAAGGTCCACTGAATTAACAAAAAACACAGGGACAATGTTAGGGCCCATCAACCTGTGATGGGCCCTAACACCACACCACACCACACACTTCACTTGTGGACCAGACCAGACTGAGTGGCACCTAATGATAGTAATAATAATATGATGATGCATCACCCGAGAGACGCGCCACTAAATCACAAGTGTGAATAATTGTCCTTGCTACTGCTAAGCAATAGGAATATATCACTACCCTGAGGGTGTTACTCTAACATCATCATGGTAATGATATATATATATATATATATATATATATATATATATATATATATATATATATATATATATATATATATATATATATATATATATATATATAATGCTGGTGGAGGTGCATTGGAACGGAGCCTTTTACCAACCATCCTATTCACAGCAACCCAGTAGTGGCTATGTGGACCAACAACCCTCAATATTATACTGTAATCATTTGTTACTGATAAATATTGCAAACCATCATCATGTCCTTCGATAATAGAATAAGAAGTAATGTCAACAAAAATGCGCTGGACGCACTTCAGTTGTTAAGCTGCACCAGGTATGGCCTCGCGCCTTTCTGCATCTCCTCGCCTTATTTGTCCTCCCGCAGCAGCCCCGCCAGCCCTGTAGGAACCCCGGGGTGCCCTTGGGGGAGTATTGAAGTGGAAGGCTGATGGGTGAGCCCTGGGAGGTGTGGCTGTGGTGAAGTGGCGGGTCTGAGACGAGTGACCGAGGTTGGTGTTCAATGTGGTGGCGATTTATTACTGAGTGTGTGTGTGTGTGTGTGTGTGTGTGTGTGTAGCGCCCCTGGCCCTGCTGTGAAGGGGATCTGCGTCATCGTAGTGATGCTGTGGGGTGTGGTATGGTGGTGTGGTGTGGTGTGTGAGGGTACAGATTACGGCTGTGTAGTGGCTGTGGCTGCGGCTGTGGCTGTGGCGGCCTCGTCTCGTCGCTCATTTCAACTGTTCAATTTCCCTGTCTGTCGTGTCACGGCTATGTTGGAATTACAGTATCGTTCTCATGGTGTGGTTCAGTTGATCAATCTTTGAACTGGTCTTTGCGCTGTGTGGCAAAACTAATGCTAAAGTTGTACACAAGTGTATTCATGAAGTGGCTCAGTTGGGTTTGGTTTTATATAACCCAATTCATTAATCCTTCAACTGATGTGTGGGGAAACTAACGCTTAATTTGTACTCTTTCACCATAATATCACTTCTGTAGGAAACTCATATTTTTCTGAGATAGTTTTTGAGTGATGTTAATTAATGTTTATGTTTACTGTTGGTCTGTGTGAGTAGTGCATGGCATGACTGACTTCTTCATGTTGTAGTGGTATAGGTACTACTCACTCTACTGCTGCATGTCTGTGAATCTATTTCTGTATATTGGTGCTTTCCAGAACTAACACATTGTTCCTAAAACAGAGGTGGATTAGGTTTAGGTTAGGTTAGTTTCATGTTAAGGTTGGGTTAGTCTAGTTTGGGTCAAGTTTATCTCAAAGTAACACTACAAAATTGAGACTGTTACTGCTGTGCCCTTATTGTCACCACACTGCACTGCTGCCCAAGGTAACCTAGTCAGACTTGTCAAATTAACCAAAACTAATCTAATCTTAACTTGAATCTAGCCTAATTTAATCCTAATCTAACTTAGGCCTAACCTAAACCTTAGAAAAGCCATGTTGATTGCAGTGAAAGAGTGAAATATTAGCAAACTGATGTGGTATTAGCCTTTTAGTGGCAAAAATACTAACTCTGCTCTCTCTCTCTCTCTCTCTCTCTCTCTCTCTCTCTCTCTCTCTCTCTCTCTCTCTCTCTCTCTCATTATATTTATCATTGTTGTTGTTGTTATTATTATTATTATTATTATTATTATTATTATTATTATTATTATTATTATTATCTTCCTTAGGAATTCTATATGCACCTAACACACGCGCACACACACACACACACACACACACACACACACACACACACACACACACACACACACACACACACACACACACTTAGAGGATGACTTGTGACCATTGAATATGTCAAGGTGAAGTACATATATACATGCATTACTGGAGTGTGTGGAGACTGGGCAGTAACAGTGGCAGTGTACCTATGTGTTTGTACTGACACCTTTGTCAGTGGTACTGTGGAGCAGAGACAAGCAGGATTGGCAGCCTAGAAGTGGTGGAAAGCTGTGCTATGCTGTGTTGAAGGGAAGAATTCACAGCATATATGTTACTGTATTTGTGTGTGTTCTCAAGAAATGTACTTTGGGTTGTGGTCTGACGGTAGTGGTTGTGGTGCGACGCCCTGCCACCTAAATCTCAGCCCGGCCCGACCCTGCCCTGCCCTGCCCTGCCCTGCCCTGCCCTGCTCTGCTCTGCCATGTGCAGTCTGTGTGGTGTTGTGATGCAATTGCCTCGGTCTTTAGTATCTGTGAGTATGTGTGTTGTAAAGTGTTTCTCCTTCTCCTTCCAGAATTTAGACTATGACTTGTGAAGTATAAGGTGTCATGGCTGTTGTGAGCGTGTAGAAGCGGCAGTGTGAAGCGTGTGTGGAGGATGTGACAGTGGTGGCTCCGGTGATGCTTCCACCCGGCCGCTCACTCCTTGCCCTTGTGTGTTGATACTTGCCCCCCCACCTCACCCCCAGCCCCCCACCAGTGCGGCCCCCCATGAAGTAGTGGGAGCTTGGCGTGTGTGGTGGAGGGCGGGCGGCAGGTGGGCGCCCCATGTGTGGGGTGGCGCAGGACACAGCCTGTCAGAGTGACACAGTGCTCCCCCTGGAGGTGGCCATGCCCCCCTCAATCACCCTGGGCTCAGAGCCCCCAAAGCCCGCCGGGGGCCTGGGGGACCAACCCCCTCACCAGGACCATCCACCAGGCAAGGACATCCCCACCATCGACCTGTCGTGCGACGAGAACGACGACCTGCAGAAGGCCATTGCTCTCAGCCTGCAGGACCAGGATGGAGCCGCCACGCTGCAGGGGATGTCGGCAGAGGAGCAGGAGGTGTCCCGTGCCCTGGAGGCCTCCCTCAAGGACTCCCAGCCCCAGGCCACCGTGGATCTGCTCAACCCCCGGGAGCGGTGCCGTCTGCCGGGCCGTCCCGTCGGCCTCAAGAACATCGGCAACTCGTGCTGGTTCAACGTGGTGATCCAGCCACTCTTCCACATCCCTGTGTTCAGGGATCTCATCCTGGACTTCCCACAGAACCTGGAGGTGGAGGAGCACATGGAGGAGAGCCACAAGGGGCCGCAGCTGGTGCCTGCCCTGCGTCGCCTCTTTGCTCTCATGATCGGGTCTCGCAGGAAGTACGTGGACCCGTCCCTGGCGGTGCAGGTCTTCCAGGGCCAAGAGATGCGCCGTAATGCACAGCAGGACGTGTGTGAATTTACCCACAAGCTGCTGGAGCGGCTGGAGGAAGAGTTCCAGCAGCTGCTGCGCCGCCAGGGCGTAGAAAAAGAGAGCTCTGGGAGGCACATTTCCAAAGACGCCGACTTTGATAACCCCATTATGAAATTGTTTTATGGCCAGGCCAAGAAGGAAGTGTGTGATGCTGCTGCTGCTGCTGATGGAGAACAGCAGGCACCACAGCAGCAGCAGCAGCAGCAGGCACCACAGCAACAGCAGCAGCAGCAGCAGCAGCAGCCGCAGGAAGAAGGTCCTAAGCAAGAAGCCTTTGGCCAATACCCATTACGAGTGACCAACTTTCGACACATTCATGACAGTATTCTAGCTTCAATGAGTAGCAGTGTGCCAGGCGGCAGCGGCAGCAGCGGCAGCAGCACCAGCAGCAGCACCAGCAGCACCAGCACCAGCAGCAGCACTTCACCACCACGGCAGGAGACATGGTTCAAGATGCTGCCGCCGGTGCTGGTCTTCTCGCTGTCACGGTACGAATACTCTCACGAGAAGAAACGCGCTGAGAAGGTCCACAATAAGTTTGAATTTCCGGAGTTCTTGTACATGGACCGATATATGGAATCTAATAAAGAGTTGGTGCGGGAGAAACAGGTCCGTGTGGCCTGTCTGAAGGGCAAGCTGGCCGCCCTCAACCGCACGCTGGACCGCTACCTCAAGTACGGCTCGGGGGCGGCACAGTACCCCATCGCAGACATCTTGCGGTACACGTTGGACTTCGCCCAGGCTGGGGGTGAGGCTGGCCAGGACGCCCCCTCCCCTCTCATGATGGAGGTGGATGGGGCGGAGGACGACGTGGAGATGGCGGAGGATGGCCAGGAGTGGATGCCCCGCCCCTCCCCGGCGGCCAAGGATGAGGAGGAGGAGGTGGCGGCGGCGGCGGCGGACGGGACGAGGGAGGAAGAGGCGCCCCACCAGCATGTGCTGTCCCCCTCGAAGCGCATGCGCCTGCTGCCCCCTGCCCCGCGCTCCATCTCTGGGACGGAGCTGGCCACGCTGCAGGGCTGCCTGATGCGGTGGCTCAAGGACGTCACGGCGCAGGTGGAGGAGCTGCGGCGCCTCATTGGGGAGCTGGAGCGGCAGCTGAGCCAGGTGTACGAGGAGCCGGCGCTGCGCCAGGTGCCGTACCGCCTGCACGCCGCCGTGGTGCACGAGGGCCAGGCCTCCGGCGGCCACTACTGGGTGTACATCCACGACCCCCAGGCCGGCGGCTGGCGGAAGTTCAATGACATCCAGGTGGTGGAGGCCACCTGGCAGGAGGTGCTGCAGGATAGTGTGGGAGGCCACAACAACACCAGTGCCTACTGCCTCCTGTACATTGACCAGGGCCGCTACCCGACACTCTTCCCCTCCGCACCCAAGAGCCAAGAGGAGCTGCTGGCCAGCCTGGCCCTGGACCTGCAGGAACACATCAAGAGTGACAACCTGGCTTTCAGCCGGGAGGTGGAGGAATGGGACTTACGGCAGGAGGCCGCCAAACTCGAGACGCCAGAAACGACGGCGGCGGCGGCAGCGGATATGGCACGCCTGCTGGCGCCGACACCCAGCTCGCCCGACCTGTTGTGTCTGCGAGAAGGCGATGAAAGCCGATTTTTTATGGAGGTGGAAACCATGCTGACCCACCTGGTGCGGGATGCAGTCAACAAGCTGTGCGAGAAGCGAATGGCACCGTCGGGCCACCTGCTCTATTCACTGCTGAACCAGCAGGTGGCCCAGCTGCAGGACTTGGATGTGGCTCATAGAGAAAACCGCGAGAGCTACGCCGAGCAGAGCCTGCTGGATTTTGGCCTGTACCTTATGCGCAACCTGCAGACCGCCAACCTCCTGCTGCAGGTGTACGGCTGCGAGGTGGTGCAGCTGGTGACCCGCTGCATGGCGCAACACAGCCCGGTGGTGAAGCACCTGGAACGTGAGTCCCACCACTTCCTGCACCAGCTGGCGGACAAGAAGCGGCAGGCGGAGGACGGCCAGTACCGGGGGTGGCTGCGGCACTACCGCCGCCTGGTGGACTGCGCGTGGCACCTGGTGTACGGCTTCAGGCAGCACCAGCGTGGGGCTCTGGAGGGCGCCCTGCCACACCTGCTGCGGGCCTGCCAGATCCACCAGGAGCTGCAGGAGCGGCCGCCGGCGGGACCCAGGAAGACGCTGGACGGCCGCCTGCTGTGTCGGGCTCGCAACGCCTGCCTGGTCGCCTTAAGCAAACGCGTGCTGGAGACGTTCGTGAAGGAGGAGGTGGAGCAGCTGGCGGAGATCCCCGGCCTAGTGAATGGCCTGCTGGTGCCAGCGCTGGCCCAGCTCATGTCCGCCGAGACGGAGGAGGACCGCACCACCATCGAGCAGGTGCGGGCACGCTGGTGCTCGCTCTTGGATCAGGAGTGGGAGGTGGTGGCCCCTGCCAAGTCCAAGATGGTTCAGCAGCTGCTAGAAACAATAATGAATGCCGGGTTAGAGGCACAGAGCAGTGGCCCCTTCCAGATCCCCCGGCCCCCACCAGTGCTGCAGCTCTACAAAGAGTACTCTAAGTGCTGCACCGAGATCATGGCCAACTCACACCCTGTGCCACCCTCCCCCACCACCACCACCACCACCACCGCCGCCACCACCGCCACCACCACCACCACCACCACCACCACCGCCGCCACCACTACCACCGCCACCACCGCCGCCGCCGCCGCCGCCGCCTCAAAGGCCCAGACAAGTGACTTGTGAGGCAACCCCTCCCTGTCACACCCCGCCCCGCCTGACTGTGATAGTGTGGAGGACAGTGTGTGAAGCAAGGGCACCCCATACCCCATACCCTACCTCTCCCTCCCTCCCTCCCTCCCTCCCCCTGTACTGCCTTCCCCTTCCCCTGCCCTGTGGTTGCTGCCTCTGCCTCACCCCCCCTTGCTTCATACTCAGTGACAAGAATAGTGTGCTACACCAGGAAACATAAGCATGTGTTGGTCTGCCTCACCTCTCTCTCTCTCTCTCTCTCTCTCTCTCTCTCTCTCTCTCTCTCTCTCTCTCTCTCTCTTGCATCAGTTTACCAAAGAAAAAGAGGTTTCCATCATTTGGTGTGTACATTAGGTAGTGTCGTGTCCAAGGCGGGTGGCTCACTGCAGCCTCTCCTCCGCCTCCTCCCTCAGTAAGAAGCCTCCTCTTGCCCAGCCTAGGGACCACCTGTGCTGCCTGTCCCACCCTGCACCTGCCCCACCGCCGCCACCGCTGCCTCACCACCACCACCACCACCACTCAGCCTGGTGACCTCATCAGTACCTTGTTGGCTCAGGAACGTGGAGACGTCTGGTGGGCCACGGTGAGTCATATCTGCCACACACACACACACACACACACACACACACACACACACACACACACACACACACACACACAAACACACACGTGGTCATCACTGATAAGATTATAGTAATGACTGACTGTGAGTAGAGAGAATTTGTTTAGTTTTCATTTTCACACACTTGCTTCTCTGTGTGTTGTGTCATTTTGTGCTCTAACATTTCCAACAACACCAACGATTTACTGATTCTCTCTCTCTCTCTCTCTCTCTCTCTCTCTCTCTCTCTCTCTCTCTCTCTCTCTCTCTCTCTCTCTCTCTCTCTCTCTCTCCTTTCCTTTCTGCAGATAGTGTTTCTATTTATTTATTTATTTATTTATGAGCTTCAATTCTTACCTCATTTCTTCCCTTTAGTGACCTTATAATGATCTAATATTAATTATAAACATTTTTCTAGCTCATAATTCTTTTCTCACCTTTCCTTTTCAGGTTGAGTGACCCCCTTTGACCTCATCTGACCCAGGCAGCTCTGACCTTTTCCCGCCCTCTCAGTCCTCATTCTCATCATTGCCTCACTAACAACACTCACTTTCCTATCACATTTCCTCCACCTTTGCTTGAAAGAAAAGGGAGCTTCTATTCAGAATCCTATGCTATTTTGCTACACTCATAACCTAATCCTTCATATCACTGCCTTTTTCTAGTGCAGCTTTCCCAGTCCTGGCCTTAGAAGTGTCTATGCATGAATATAAAGTGTAATCCCATTGTGAATTCTTCGCTATGTGTTCTTAATCTTGCTAAAAGGTACTTAATCCTATGAAAATTATCTTGAATCCTCTATATCCATTTATTCACACTCATAGCAAGCTTATTTCCTCTGAGATCTCCACCATCCACTCTTAATCCACTCAGTAACACTTCAATCATCTATGTGCACTCTTGATCCCACTAAAACCCCCTTAAAACCTCATCATACACACTTAATCCTGTTCACAAAGACACACTGAGCCATGGATCCCTTTGAAGAAGCCCCACACTCCTTCCCCTGGACAAACGGCCACTCAGACACTAGGCAAGATAGGCGTCATCCACGAAGAGGCCCAAGAAGACAGCCTAGACCACCTGCGTGTGTGCGTGCCCCTCTCGTCATCTTACACCGCTCCACCACCACCACCACCACCACCGCCGCCACCGCCACCACTACGACCAGGAACTCCCATCGCCCCCCTTGCTCTGCCACACTTCAGCCAATCACCAGGTTCTGCGGGTCTGGAGGTTAGTGCCACTGCTTTGTTACACCACCACTTGTATTTTTCCAAGCCCACTGTGTTTCTCCTATTATTATTGTAAAACCGTGTTCATTTGTTCGCAGAACCATAGTAAAAACAGCTGTGATGAGTATAATAGATGGTTTTAAGTATGTTTTTTTGTGTGTCTGATAACAAATTAAGGTTTCTACATAATTAACAGGAGAAACACTCATGGAAATCCAGCTAACCTTTGGAAAATAGTAGTGGTGAGGGTATACATGTTTCTAAGTGTATTTTTCAAGGCCACACAGATGATTACCATGACAAATCTTACTCATTAATATGCATGCTTTCATATACAGTATACTCAAGAGAGAGAGTGAGTGAGTGAGTGGGAGCATTTACTGTGGAAAGCGTTGAGTTGCAAACGTTTGTGCTATTCCTTCAACTTATCTCTCTCTCTTCCCCAGACACCGCCAGTCTTGCCGAGTCCAACGCAGCGATCCTGGACAGCAGAGCCAGCAGGGACATCCTCCTCTTCCTGCGTGCCGCCTCCAAGGACGTTAGGGACCAGGTGTTTTGGGGTGAGTGTGTGTGTGTGTGTGTGTGTGTGTGTGTGTGTTTATGTTGATAGAAGTGATTAGTTTGTATAGGAAATGCAACAAACAGAGGGGACATCAACAAGACTCTTAGGATCAATGACCAGGATAGAACCAGAATCAATAACAGGTTCAAGTTGGAGAAATTTAGGTTTAGGAGAGGAAATAGGAGGGAATTATTGGTTCTCTAACAGGGTCGTTGATGAGTGGAATGGAGCCAGTAATCATGTTGTTAGTGGTAAAGCAATGGGGAGTTTTAAAAGAAGATTAGACAAGTTTATGGATGAGGATGATTGCTGGAATTAAGCAGAATAAGTCTAACTGCTCATTTCAGCTTCCCTCATTTCATTCATTGTGTTCCTTTGTCCTTGAAGAATGCTGTTTTGTGCTAGATTGTGTGTGTGTGTGAGAGAGAGAGAGAGAGAGAGAGTAACATTTAAAGATACAAGTTCCCCTGTGTGTTGAGTATTGACCGGGTGGTTTCCCTCTGTCCAGGAATATGTCTGCAGGTGTTTGAGTTATTCAGGCACCAGCAGCTTCCCTTGCAGTCTCCCTGGCTCAGGAATTTTCTGTCAAGGTGAGCAGTGTCTTGCATTGTCTTATCTTGCCTCCACACCACTGCTATCTTGCCATCACCGCTAACCACTCACCACCACCCCCACACGCAGCCAATGGCCCACCCCACTGAGAGGCCTTGGCGTGTCCCCGGCCACCAGCAGGTACAGGGAGGAGTACGAGGAGGTGGAGGAGCTGGGCCACGGTGGGTTTGGCCGAGTGGTACGGGCCAGGAACAAGCTGGACGGCCTGCACTACGCCGTCAAGATGGTGGAGACACACGAGTGAGTGACGCTGGTGTTGGAGTGTGTGGTTCCTATTCATCTTTCCTAATCAGCTAATAAAATCAAGTTAAACAATTTGAAATAAAAGTGTAAATAGTATAAACGTCAATAAGGAGATAATGAATGTTGTGTTGTAGTGACGTGATGCGATGTGTGATGTTTGCACTGCAGCATGAGTGAGTGTCCCCTGGAGGCGTGTGTGCCAGAGGTGAGGACGCTGGCCACCCTGGAGCACCCCCGGGTGGTGCGGTACATCACAGCCTGGGTGGAGGAGGAGCCCTGGCCACAGCACCACCAGTTGGCCGCTGCCACCCTCAGGGAACTCAGCAGGTGAGACACGTGTGGAAGGGTCTCTCTGGTGAACTGGAACTGACTGCCTCCCTAGAATGCTGCACTAATGTTCTGTATGTGAGGGGAGGGGAGGCGTTGCCGAAAGTTTGTGGTGACGTGTTCTGACTCCTTTCAGTGACTCAAGTGGCGACTTCACCGATGACTTCTCCATGGATAACGGTAAGCATGTTTTAAAACGTTCATGTACCTTGACAAAAGTTAGGAGTGTGTGTGGGTGTGTGTGTAGACTGACCTGGCCGGCCCTCCTTGCAGGTGTTTGTGAGAGCCCCCCATCAGGCGAGGGAATCGCCAGGCCAGGCGACGATGACATTGTGGCATTCCGGAACACTGATGCCAGCCAAGATGACGATGTGGTGGTGTTCCAGGACTCAGGGCCGGGGGAGGCAGCATCCCAGCCTCCCTCACACAGAAGCTCCCGCCACACCAACGGCTACACGCACGCCTCCTTCCTGCCTTTCCAGCCCCGCCTGCCACACCTCAGGAAGGTCCTCTACATTCAGATGAAACTGTACGGCAAGTCTCTGAGGAAGTGGATCGACGACAGGAACGGCAGCGACTCTCCCTTGGTGGTCGGGACGGAGTGCCTCAGAATCTTCCATCAGGTTTTAGAGGCATTGCATTATATTCATGGCAAAGGATACATGCACAGGGATGTTAAGGTGAGTGTTGCATGTGTGTGTGTGTGTGTGTGTGTGTGTTTTTTTTTTTTCTTTGCCTCAGATAGATAGGTAGACAGGTAGATAGATAGATAGATAGGTAGTTTACTGAGCACAGTTTTCTTGTTAACACATTACAATATTTCTCAAAACACAAGGAACAAAACTCATTAAAACCAACATATATTGAAATTCAGCCAACCCACAGTCCATTCCAGAATTTCATTCATAAAGACACACAAACAAAAAAAAAAAAAATATATTGATAGTTTCTGTATATGAATTAAAGAATAGATAAATAGAATAGAAAATAAGATCATAATAACACAAACTAACAAACTTAACATAATCCTTCACTGACAAACACACACACATAAAAAAAAGATAAATAGATAAATAAAGATAAAAATAAATGAATAAATAGATAAGACACAAGATAATAAGACAAATGAGCACACACAATCTTCACCAGCCGGACAACATTCTCTTCTCTGTGGAGGGGAGTGACGCACATCTTGGTGACTTTGGCCTGGCGCGTCTCATCACTCATCCACCCACCGCCCCGTCACCCGCCACCCCCCCTGCCCCCCACACCATCAACGTGGGCACCCTCCTCTACACCGCCCCTGAGGTGAAGAAAGGCAACTATGGGGAGAAGGTGAGTGTGGTGGTGTGGTGGTGGTGTGTCTCTTGATGTTGTTGGTGTTGTTCCCTTGAGTTGGCACCGTTTGCATCATTTTCAAAGGTCACACATGATTTGTATTTTGTTTATTTATTTATTTATTTATTTTTTTAAGATTTGTTCTCCTTTCCATAGTGCAGAAGTGTTGTGGTGTTGTGTTGGTGTTGTTACCTTGTTACCTTTGTTTATTTATTTATTTATTTATTGATTCACTTATTTATCTACTACAACAGTCACACACACACACACACACACACACACACTTACACAGAGGTACACTTGTCATTGCGTGTTGAGTACCGGCTGCGTCTCCCTGACAGAGTGACATGTACAGCGTTGGCATCATTCTGCTGGAGCTGTTCATGGTGTTCAAGACGTACACTGAGAGGAGCGTCGTCATCAGAGACCTTAAAGAGAAGGGTCACCTCGATCCTCACTGGACTAAACGCTGGCCCTCCGTTGTGAGTGTCTGTGTGTACGTCTGTGTCTGTGTCTGTGTGTACATCTCTGTTTCTGTTTGTGTCTGTGTCTGTGTCTGTGTGTGAGTGTGCATGTGTGTGTGTGTGTGTATTCAGTATTTGTTTCAGTTTGACTTAGGAGTTCACAACACTGGCAAAATTTTAATACAAAGACAGTGATTTGTTTAGTCCAAGTTGTCAGTTCCCTCCATTGTCTGGTGTGCCTTCCTTCCTCCCTCCCTCCCTCCCTCCCCTGCTTGCATCCCTTGGCTAATGTGGATTATTGTTCCTCCGCAGGCCGGGTGGATCACTCGACTGGTGGATAAAGACCCAGAGAGGCGGCCGTCAGCCAGCGAGTTACTCCAGTCGTCCTTGTTTCCCTTGCCATCCCCCACTGCTGCTGCCGCTGCCACTGGCCCCCCGGTGCCGGCCGGCCCGGTGCACGGTGCGGCCGGGTCTGTGAGGCTTTGCATGGAGGAGTGGGCTTCAAAGGATGAAGAAATTGCGTTTTTGAGAAGAGAGTACGATGCGTTAAAGGAAGAAAACCAGACTTTAATGCGAAGGTTGGCGGTGCTGGAGCGTGGCACGAGGCACTGCAACGTTGGTGACGGTGACTCCAACACCACCGCCACACAAGGCAGTCAAGATTAGCACAGCTGATGTGTGTGTGTGAGTGTGTGTGTTACACATTGTTATTCTTTCTATCTTGTTACAAGGAACACCGCTGGTGACTACAAGCCATTCTTCCGTGGACAGTGACACAACTCTCCCGCCCGTCTTGATAGAACCACCACCACCACCACCACCACCACCACCACCACCTTCCCAGGTTCCCGGGGCTGTGTGTGTGTGTGTGTGTGTTTGTGGCTGGTGGGCCGGCCGCCCTGCTGAGGTGAAGGGGCTTGTAGTTCCCTGAGAGAGAGAGAGAGACAGACAGACAGAGAGGCAGAGGCAGTTATCTAACAAATGTTAATATGGAGTGAGAATAATAATTTCTTTATTTTATTAACTGTTGCATCAGTTTAAGTTTGGGTCTCAGTCCTTGAAAGAAAAGTTTTTTTTCTTACAAAGGCATTTTGTTGTAGAGTGGAAAGTATTTGTCAGGCTGGGAAGGGGAGGAGTGTGACGACTCCCCTGCCAAGGACGGCCTGTTGATGAAGTGCTGTAAATTTGTTAGGTTTGCATTGAGGACAGTGTTGCCAGTGATAACTGGTTTTAAACTTACTGTCCTTCCTGCCAGAGGCTGCCAGACAGATGCCTCTGGACGGTGTACAGTCATTGTTATAGTGCTGTGAACATACATAGTGTACATAAATGGTGGTGGTCCTGTGACAGGCAACACACAGACACTCCAACACCCGTGCTGCTGTTGTACCACCGGCTGCTATTGCTGAGATTGTTATATAGCCATATACATATTCATATACATACATATATATATATATATATAAGTATATATATATATATATATATATATATATATATATATATATATATATATATATATATATATATATATATACAGTGTACAGGTCCCCATCTCTACCTTTACCGTGTACATATTGCATAGCATTACATATTAGCATCGCTGACTGCCGCTGCGGGGCACTGTGATGCTGCACTGGTTTTGTGATGATTTACATAATATAGTATCAATTGGGTTGTTGATGCCAAAAACCAACTTACTCCAAGAGTACACAATTGTTGCCAAAATTTTGCAAAGGAGCTTAAATTGTCCAGTTGTAATATAGGTCCCTTGAGGCTAAGGCCAGGAAAGCATGGTGAGTCAGTGTTCTATACCAAAAAGTATAGTGCTTTACACACATGCATGTTGATTTGTTTGTAAGTAAAGGAAGTAGGATTCTGGACGGTTTTTCTTGTCTCCTTCATCCTCACACACACACTGACACACACACACACACACACACACACACACACACACACACACACACATACACACACACAGACACACACACACACACTCGCACACACATTCATTGCATTCAACACTCACACTGCATTGAATTGTACTTTGTGATGATGTACTGCATTGAATTGTACTTTGTGATGATGTGTTGTTATCTTGGGGCAGACTGAGCAAAGCAAGTAAGGAGGGCAGAGGCAGGGAATGGCATGTAGCAACAGCAGCAGCACCAGCACCAGCATGTAGACAGAGCATGAAGAGCTGCTTGTCTGCCCCGGAGGATGCTGCAGGAAGTGTGATGTGGAAACTGACAGTGTGTGTGTGTGTGTGTGTGTGTGTGCCAGCAGGAAAGAAAAGTGAGATAGGAGAGAGTAGAAGAATGTGGAGTGAGTGTGTGCATGTGTGTGGAGGGGCTGGTTAAAAAAATAAAGATGTTACTACTACTACTACTACTATCACCAACAAATTATGAATGAAGAGAAAAAAATCTATAATGCACACAGACGGGTGATGTGATGCTTGAAGTCTGATAATGCATGCAAATATGGACAGTGACAGCAGCATTCCCCACCTTGTATACTAAGTGAAAGAAGAGTGAGAATTCCTGGCCCTTTGTCTCCGAATTTCTCTATGGCAAGCTTAAAAGATCATGAGAAGTATGAAGTTTGATATCAAAATTGATGCCACCACCACCACCACCACCTCTATAACCAGTACAGTACCTTTCATCCTTGGCAGAGCAAGGCTGGTGTTACTTCTCATTTCTATTATGCTTTAATGTGCTTTTTGAAGTCAATTAACTCCAGGATAATGAATCAGCAGACTTTCTTTGCCTTCCTTTATTATTTATTACTATTATCAATTCATTATGCACACACACACACACACACACACACATGGGGGGGGGGGTCAATAGGTAACCATCATTTCATTAGTTCCAGAGGCCATCACACCACAGTGATGTATCTCACGCCACTGATTACTGTGCCACCAGCAGCTCCCCTTCAGTGTAGGGGGAGGTGGGGCACTGTGGCCCCACTAATGCTGGATACACTGAAGGAAATACCACACTACACTGAATGATGTGTTTGTGTGTGTGTGTGTGTGTGTGCCCTAGGCCAGGCAGTGTGGGTGGGGGTCAGTCAGTTCATGTTCATGGGACAGGTTGGGTGAAGAGTGTGCTAATGATATCCTAGGATGTTCCTGCTGCTCCCTCTCCCCCCTTCTATCAGGGAATTCTGCCTCCCCTCCCCCCCGGGCCCTGCGTGGGTGGAAGGGACCTGTGGTGGCGTGGCACTGCGAGGTGTTCCCCAGCAGCCGCAGCAGCCACCGCCCCACGGACAGCAGGGACAGGCCCAGCAGCAGACTCAGCAGGCTGCCGGCGTCGCTGAGTAGGCTGGCGGGGGGATAGGCATCATACTCCGTCAGTAGAGTGCGGACGTCCATGTTGTTGTCCTTGATGGTCATGAAGTCCATGGCATGGGTGGCTATGGAGGGCGCCGTCACTGGCCGGCCATTGACGCGCAGTGTGAGCAGCGTGCGGGGACTCCTGCTGCACGCCGCCAGACAAGACTCGCGCTGTCCGCTGAACACCTCCAGGGGTGGCGGCACCTCAGAGGCGTCCTGCAGCCCCCACGCCACCAGGCGGCGCGCCACGCTGGCGTTGCAGAAGATCCGTGTGGCTGAGCCTTCCATGGCGTGGGTGGCGTAGGGCGTGGAGCAGCCCGCCCCAGCAGCGGCTGCCAGGTGTGTGCAGCGGGTGAAGCAGCGGCCCAGTGGTGGTGGTGGTGGTGTGGCAGTGGTGCAGGCTTTGGTAGGTGGTGATGGCAGACAGAACCTTCACTTTCTGGATGAGGTGGGTCAGCTCGTCCACCAAGGGCTCCCCTGGGGCGTGCAGGGAGTACTGGAGCCTCACGCCGCTGCCCTGCACCGGTATCACGCCGTACAGATCCTGCCTGTGGGAGGATGGCGTGTGGGTGAAGCACCGACGGCCGTACAGCGCCACCGCCCGCCACGCCTCGCCCCGCGGTGACAGGAACTGCTGTGTGTCGTAGTACGCCTCCACCCGCTACTCTGCCGCCTGCCACTTTGCCGCCAGGTAGGAACCATTGTGTGTCAGGGCAGCCTGACGCTGGTGGTGGTGTGGGGCGTGGGTGTGTCCATCGTCACGGGCATCACTGAGACCGCCGCCACCTTCATCATCAGCTGTGGCGATCAGCGCCCTGAGGGTGGTGGTGTTGACGGGCGGCCAGGGACACAGGGTGATGGCCACGGGTGAGGTGTTTCCCAGGGGCAGGGAGGTGGTGGCCACAGATATGGGGCGCCGTAGCAAGTACTCGTGGAGCTGCACACTGCAGGCGGCCCCCGCCACGCCCACCAGGATCACTGTCACCCACGCCTCGCCACATCTCCGCCGCCGCCCACGCCAGGTAGCAGCAATCACACGCCTTGCTTGCTGGTACACTGAAAACCCACAATGCCGCCCACCTCCACCACCAGCCTGACGACACCCACGCTCTCCTGCGACACACTGGCCGTCACTGGCGCCGCCTGCTGGCCGGTGTGGCGCCCGCCCCACGCCCTGTACTCTTCCCGGCAGCGGGTGACCTGTGCCTCCTCGGGTGTGAGGGGCGTGACGGGCAGGACGTAGCGGATGGCGGGGAACTCTTGCAGGACGCTGTGGGTGCAGAGCGGCAGGTCCTGCAGGCTGGTGAAGGGCGCCACGTCCAGCTGTGCCGCCTGAGCCTCATTCAGCACACACTGCACCATTGGATCGTCAGCCGAGGGCAGGCGGCACCCGAACGCCCGCGACGCCAGGGCTGTGGCGAGGGCGTCCTGCAGGGACAGGTTGCGGCTGGCGGAGGTCCCGGCGGACACCAGCCTCACAGAGGTGCGGGGCGGGGCGGCCAGCTGGGCCAGCGAGGACAGGAGTCCTGTCGGACATGGACGGTCATCAGCAGCGCCGCCCGGTACACACCGAGGGCAAACACACCTTCATCTTACTTTTTTCGTTTTTCCATTCATCTTCACTATGACCATCATCGCTACTCTCTCTTTTCTTTCTCTTCACTATCACTATCATCATCACTACTTGTCGATCACTTTCAATTAATGGGTTTTGTTGTCTTTCATTCATTCACTTTCACATTCATTCACACTGATTATTTCTCTATCAGTCATTCATTCATTTTCACCACCACCACTTTATCAACTAACTAACTTGCTACTCACTCTCTTTTCTTTCCTCTCTGCTTGTGTCAAATCCACGTACTTCACCGCACGGAAGTAATTAAGTAGTAATCCAGGGAGTGACGCCACGCGACCCGCCCCCCGCCACTGTCCTTCTAACACTGACCTGATCCATATGTTAACCGATCTTTTTAACTAATTCCATATCAAATTATTACCTTATTTTCCATTATAACATACACTAAAGCATTCCTCTCGTGTGTCTAATGCATTAAAAATTGTTGAGGAATTAAAAATAAG
>CM035185.1:26436361-26449623 GCA_020233015.1 Callinectes sapidus | reverse complement strand
TGATATTTTTCGGTTTTACAACACTGAACTGAACCAAAAAGTTAGTCGTCACTTTTTAAATTTATTTCATATCAAATTATTATATTATTTTGCTTTATAATATACACTAAATCATTCCTCTCGTGCTTCTAATGGTTACTAATGCATTAAAAAGCCTTGATAAATTATGAAATATGTATGTCATTTTTTCTTTTTTTATAACACCGAACTTGACCAAACAGTAATCGTTCCTTTACCTATTTTCCGTTATAATTATTTTTTTCTTTTTTTTTAATCTAATGGTTACTAATGCATGAAATAATGTTGATGAGTTTTAAAAAAGTGAATTGTTATCTTATATTCATTCCTGAGTATGTGGTTAGGTTTATTTTTGAGTTTTGTTAAGATACTAGGCTTCCTTCCATCTTTTTTCTTCTTCATTCATTTTCTTCATTTCATTCCTTCATTCAAATCTATTTAACTTCTTTCATTCATTCTCACGTTTCTAATTTCCTTCCTTCATTCTCTCGTCTAACTTTCATTCTTCTTTATTTGCATTCTTTCATTTCCTTCATTCATTCTCATCTTTCTATCTTCCTTCATTCATTCTCATGTATCTAACTTCCTTCATTCATTCATTCATTAATTTTCTGGTTTGTTTCCCTTTTCTTTCTTTCTCCTTCATTCACATTATTTCATTTCCTTCCTTCATTTTCATTTTTCTATCTTCCTTCATCCATTTCCATCTTTCTAATTTCCTTCCCTCCTTTTTTCTTTCCTTCATACATTCTGTGGCCTGTTTCCCTTCTCTTTCCTTCTCCTTCTTCTTCTTCTTTCATTTCCTTCCTTCCTTCATTCATTTCTTCATTCTCTCGCCTTCCTTCCTTCTCTTTCCTTTCTTCATTCTCATCTCTTTCATTTCCTTCCTTCCTCCATTCATTTCTTCATTCTCTCGTCTTCCTTCCTTCTCTTTCTCCTTCTTCTTTCATTTCCTTCCTTCCTTTATTCATTTCTTCATTCTCTCGTCTTCCTTCCTTCTATTTCCTTCTCCTTCTCCTTCTTCTTTCCTTTTCTTACTTCATTAATTCATTTCTTCATTCTCTCGTCTTCCTTCCTTCTATTTCCTTCTCCTTCTCCTTCTTCTTTCCTTTTCTTACTTCATTAATTCATTTCTTCATTCTCTCGTCTTCCTTCCTTCTCTTTCCTTCTCCTTCTTTCTTATCTCATTTCCTTCCTTCCTTCCTTCATTTCTTCATTCTCTCGTCTTCCTTCCTTCTCTTTCCTTTCTTCATTCTCCTTCATTTTCTTACGTCATTAATTCATTTCTTCATTCTCTCGTCTTCCTTCCTTCTCTTTCCTTCTCCTTCTTCTTTCATTTCCTCCCTTCCTTCCTTCATTTCTTCATTCTCTCGTCTTCCTTCCTTCTCTTTCCTTCTCCTTCTTTCTTATCTCTTTCATTTCCTTCCTTCACTCTCCCTCTCCCTCTTCCTCTAGTATACGGTAATCTTCACATACACGCAAATAAATACAAGTTTCGTTCACTCTCCCTCTCCCTCTCTCCCTTTTCTCTCACTCTGCTGGTAAGGTGAGGTTCTTCCACTCGTCCAGGGAGAGGGAAGTGTTCTCCCGGCCCGGCACGTGGCACCAGTGAGGCGGCACCACCAGCTCAAACATGGCACTGATGGACTGAAAGATGAGAAGAGTGAATGAAATGCTCCCAAGATCGATATTAAGAAAAAAGTATGTATTTTTACTTGCCCATATGCCCACACCCACAGAACTCAGCTAAGCTAAAGTCAAGCGCGTGTCGGCTGCACTTCTCGACCATTTCACTCTTAATCCTGACGAAGGAAGCAGAACTCGAAACGAAGGAACCTTGACTAATTTCCTTACCGTGAAGCCGAAGAAGAAGGAGCAGGGTAGGAAGAGGAGGGCAATCCTTAGCTTCTGATATTTGCCAAAGGATCCCACTTGCTGCAGGATGTCATCGAAATCCCTTGGTTGTTTGGGCTCTGTTTTCTCCATCTTACTGCGGCTCTGAGGATAAAGATAAAGAAAAAAGTGAAAGAAAATAGAGAGAGAGAGAGAGAGAGAGAGAGAGAGAGAGAGAGAGAGAGAGAGAGAGAGAGAGAGAGAGAGAGAGAGGATGGATGTTTATGAGACTAATAGCTCTTGATTTCTTCCCTTTTAGTATACAGTACGTGTGTGTGTGTGTGTGTGTGTGTGTGTGTGTGTGTGTGTGTGTGTGTGTGTGTGTGTGTGAAAGGACGACTTAACTTGAAATAAATCAGATGTAACTTAATTTCCGGCCGGGATTATGCAAGGAGGAGGAAGAGGAGGAGGAGGAGGAGGAGGAGGAGGAAGTGAAGAGGAATAGTGGATCCTCTTCTTCATCTTCTCTTCCTCTCCTTTCTCTTCTTCTTCTCCTCCTTCTTCTTTTATCTGTCTATTTATTTGTCTGTCCATTAACCCCCCTTCTCTCTCTACTACTACTACTACTACTACTACTATAGATACTACCACTTCCACAGTCACCACACTACTACTACTACTACTACTACTACTACTACTACTACTACTATAGATACTACCACTTCCACAGTCACCACACTACTACTACTACTACTACTACTACTACTACTACTACTACTAGAGAAACAAACCAAAATTACAAAAAACTTACCTGGAAAAATCTTGGATATTGCAAAAACACACGAACGAAATCAACAAATGAAAAAATAGAAAAAAAAAAAACACACAATAAACACACACTAAACAAAAGAACTGAAGGAAATACAGAAATAAGAGGAGGAATAAGAAGAAGAGGAAGAGGAGGAGGAGGAGGAGGAGGAGGACGACGACGACAAGGAGGAGCAGGGACACATCAGCTGATCCTGTCTTCCAAGTACTGTGGTCAACTCAAGCTGGTCTCACTTGACGAAAGCGTTTGGGGGGGAGGGGGGCTGCAGGTGGTGGTGGGGGGATGGTGTGGGGGGGTGTAGGGGAAGGGGGGTTGGGGGAAGGGAGTGTTTGGGAAGGGGGGGAAGGGAAGTGGTGTGGAGGAGTGAAGGTGAGATGAATTTCATGGCATTAATAAGTCTGCTTTATTCCTCTTCCTCTCCTCTTCCTCTTCCTCCTTCTCTCTCTCTCTCTCTCTCTCTCTCTCTCTCTCTCTCTCTCTCTCTCTCTCTCTCTCTCTCTCTCATTATCTTTAGTTTACGTCAGAAATAACAAATAAGTGATTAAATACAAAAGGTTATTGAGAGGAGAAATCTTGTTAGTCTGTCATTGGAGGCTTGAAAACATTAATCCCTTCAGTACTGGGACACATTTTTACTTTGAGTTTTGGGTGTGATTAGACGGTTTTATTGACAATAGGAAGCGTCTATGGAGGTCAGAAGATTAATGGCTGGAGTCTGTACTGTCTTATTCCCCCACAAAATGATGGACAGAATAGATATGAAAAAAAATGTGTCGCAGTACGGAAAGAGTTAAAGAGAAAAGAATATCACTTTTTTAAAACCCACCCAGTGATTATGTCAAGATAGATGAAAAAGGAAAAAACTCTCTCTCTCTCTCTCTCTCTCTCTCTCTCTCTCTCTCTCTCTCTCTCTCTCTCTCTCGTCAACAGTGTCATCCATATTACATCCCAACTACCGAGGTTCACCAGCCAATAAGCAGCCCCGTTATGACACCTCCCTCGCTGTGATTGGCCGGTGATGAGCGCCAGGACAAACAGAGAGAGCTGATTGGAGGAATACGTGGAGGACACTAAGTTATGTAATGAAAGTGTCAATATATGTTACTGGAGTGGGAGATGGCGTCACTACACTGTCGTCATATGGCTCCGCACGTTTTCATGGGGGGGAAGGGGGGAGGGGTCATTGTGAGGGATTAAATGGCATAACTTCTATTTCATCCTTTTCACTGCTATAGGTGGAGGTCAATTGTTCCCAAATCAGAGGTCAGAGTGCTTATCATGCGGGGTCACAGGTCACAGCTGAGATAACCCCAAGGTCAGGCAGTGGAGGGCAGCGAGTTCAAATGAATCCTGTACTGTTTTGTATTGACAGGAAATAATAAGAGAGAGAGAGAGAGAGAGAGAGAGAGAGAGAGAGAGAGAGAGAGAGAGAGAGAGAGAGAGAGAGAGAGAGAGAGAGAGAAGGAAAAACAACACCAAAATAAATTAAAACAAAAGACCAAATATAGAAATTCCCCCCAAATGTTACCCTATAGACATATGATATAGCCGTAACCTAACCCGACATTAACAAAGGTGACAACAGCTGGCGGGTGGTGGTTGGCAGGCAGGAAGACACAAGAAGAGGAGGAAGAGGAGGACGAAGAAGAAGACAGCCAAGATGGGGGTGAGTTGCACCTGCTGTTACTCATTACTCACTCACCTGACTCGCTAAGACAGGTGTAGTGAGTCCTGAGGCGCCTATATGGATCAGATGTTTAGTTAGTTAACCTTCTCACTGCTATATGTTCCTTCTTTCCTTGATAACTGGTCACTCTACAATATCTTCACTTGGATATCTTTGAATGGTGTGGAAATAGCTGAATATACTCGTTTTTCATGCATTTCTTTGTCTTTGAGGGTAATAAGGGTCTCATTTATTGGTATTGATGTTGTTAATTGTATCATATCATAGTGAAAGAGTTAAAATATGGTTAGTTTGTGTATGGGTTAGAAAAATGCAAAAAATATACCTTTTTTCATGTATTTTTTTGTCTTTGATGGCAATAAGGGTCTCATTTATTGGTATTGATGTTGTTAATTGTATCATATCATAGTGATAGAGTTAAAATATGGTTAGTTTGTGTTTTGGTCAGGAAAATGTAAAAAATATACTCTTTTTCATGCATTTCTTTCTCTCAGATGCTAATAAAGGTCTCATGCATTGCTAGTGATGTTGTTAATTGCCTCATATCACAGTGAAAAACAAAGGAAGGTTTAAAAGAATATAAATGTCATCTCACCTCTCCCTCTCTCTCCTGTAGGTGCAGAAAGGCAAGCAGGGAACGAAGGGGACGAAGCAGATCATGCAGGAGAACAAGGAGACTCTGGCCTTCTACAGGAACATGATTCTCCTCTCCTGCGGCAGCTATCTCGCCATCGGATTTGCTTTCTTCTCAGCCTTCCCTACCCTGGATGTGGTGTGTGTGTGTGTGTGTGTGTGTGTTTCTGGGAAGAGAGATGAAATTATATGGTTATTTTTGTGCTTGAATATCTCCTCTTCCTCCTCCTCCTCCTCCTCCTCCTCCTCCTCCTCCTCCTCCTCCTCCTCCATGTCCTCCCCCACTCACTCCGTCCCTCCCTCCCGTCAGACGATGCTGGTGCTGGCGGTGGTGGTGCTGGGATGCTGCTATAACTTCATGTCTAGTATTGCCAAACCCAAGCTGGGCGCCGATGGTTCTATCCTCAACGAAGGCTGTGATCTCAACATTGAAGGCGGTATTGCCGAGTAAGTGATGGAGGTGGTGGTGGTTATGTTGTTCCTCTCTCTCTCTCTATTTCTATCTCTATCTCTACCTCTCTCTTTCTATCTCTCTTTTTTAGTCTTTATTCTGAGTAAAAATGTGTTCCAGTGCTGAAGGGGTTAAATGTTTAAGTAAAAATATTCTGTCAGTGTTAAGGTTGATGAATATGAATTAATATGAAGGGTTGAAATCAGAGTTCTGTAATGATATCTTTCACTGCAATGTGGGAGGTTTAAAAGCTGTAGAAATTGTATATGAAATCTTATAAAATGTTTACATCAGGGAAATAGATTGTAAGATATGATTTTTTTGCAATATCTGAACAGTTTTAACCTTTGCTAGATTAACGTCCAGAGTTTGTGCTATTTTTAATCTCTCACATGAGTTTCTGAAGCTGTAGGAAATCAGCAAATAATAAGCAGAATGGATATGAAAAGGCCTATGTGCTGACAAATTCCTCATCTCCCCAGACACGCTAAGGACCTTGTTATCCTGACCTCGGGAACGGTGGTGCTGGCAACATTCTCCTCCTATTTCTGGCTCTTGTTGATCCTGGTGAGGGCTCGCATGTTGACGTCACCTGTTGAGATAGTTGAAGGTTCAGTTAGCAATACCATACACACTTTTAAATCACCTTCTCTCTGCTTTGGTGGGTCAATTCACATAAAAAAGTGAATGATAATAAGAAAAAACATAGAAAAAAAACCCAGGGCCCATATTAACAGAGATTCTTAAGTATAAAGTGAGAGAGGAGTGTTTTTAAAGGTGTTTTATGGTTGTAGCGGCAGAGTGACAAGATTTCTATATTTTTTAACTAGAAACACTTGAAAACCATGCTAATTATCTCTGTAGTAAGGGAACATAGCATATTCAAGTGTTTTTTATGGTTGTAGAGGCAGAGTGACAAGATTTCTATATTATTAACTGTAGAAAACATACTTCACACAATCACTCTCACTACCACCACCACCACCAGTACCACAGTCTCTCTCTCTATTCCAGGCTCCTTTTCGTGGTGCTCAAATGCTGTGGACCAATATTCTCGGGCCGTGGTTCTTCCAGGAGGCCGAACCGCAGCAGGAGGAACGTGTGGTGGACAAAAAGCAGCGCAAGATGGAGCGGCGGAACAAATATCGCTAATTGTTTATTTTTTGGGGTGCTGTTTTGTTCCATTGTGGTAATATCTTGTGTTGGGTGACGGTGGTGTGTGTTGAGGTGGTTCTCTATGGATTGTTAAGTTAGGGTATGTTTTATTGGGTTTAGCTTGTGTGTGCGTGTAAGTGTGTGTGTTGGATATGTGCTGGAGTGTGTGTATGTACGTGTGTGTGTGTGTTTTTCATAATTCACAACTAACAACTAAAGTGATTCATTATTTTTCCATCCTTTGATTCTCCATGTACAAGTTAAGCAGGAATGATTAATTGCTGCTACTTCTTCCTCTCATATTGCAGTGAAGGAATTAACAATGTTCTTGATTTTTTAACCCTTCCTATTGATTCCTATTTATCTACCTTACTATTGACAGATTATTTTTGTATTCTTCCCTCTGTGGTGTTGATTGGGATACCAGATAACTAGTACATCTATGTAACCATGTACTTAAACAGACATTGAATGATATGAGGTGAATGTATTGTATTTATGTATTTCCTGGGTGTTATTGGTGTGTGTGTGTGTGTGTGTGTGTGTGTGTGTGTGTTGGTACAGAGATATAAGCCTGTACAAAATATACCTGCCTGTTTGTCCACGTATCATCTCCCTATTCAAACTTACCTAACCTCATAAATCTCCCTTTATTTTCACATTACACAAAGTCTTCCCTGTTTTCTCTCATTCACTATCATCCCTTATTCAAACTTACTTAATCTTCCTGCCTTCTTAAACAATAAATAACCTTCCTTTTCCAACCTTATTCACTTATCTAGCCTTTGTAAATCTTCTCCATTAACTTAACACTAAACCTTAACTATTTTTCAGCTCTGTTTTTTAATGTGTCCCTTTTAAACGTCCCTATTGACTCAGTAGTATTGATGACTTACTGGGTCCATTCCAGTCTACCAGTATTCTATTCACTCAATGCCTGTGTGGGGGGGATTAATGTTCCTATGTTCTGTGTGTCTTCTTTCCAGTGTTTCTTTCTGTCCTGTCTTGATAATGTGTTTTCTGTTCTGTTCTATCAATGTTTCTGTGTGTTCTCTCTCGTAAGTTGTGTTCAGAGGGGCACTCACTCCCTTCCTGGGTTTCTTTGGTCATTGTTAGTGAGTGGAATGGTTCATCAATTTTGTATCCTCAGTGTTCATCTTTTTGGATTTGATTTGTACAATAAAAAGGGGAAAGTTAATATGTGTTTTTTAGTGTAGATTGGAACTCCACTATGATAAAACAGAATATATGGAAGTAGGAAGCAAGGAAGACAAGAAAGAGGAATGACGGGAGTAATAATACAATATATAAGACAGTTTTGTTGATCCAGGTAACAAATTAATGAAAGATAGACCTGCAGAACATGAAATAAACAAGAGAATCATAAAACATAGTCAAAACATCAGTGTTCTCTACCCAATGTTGAAAGACGACCGAACCAAGAATAATTTAATGTTCACATCTACAAAACGACATTGAAATCAACTCTACTCTATGCAAATCTTAACCTTAACCCATTTCTATGTGTGTGTGTGTGTGTGTGTGTGCATGTGTGTATGTGTGTGTGTGTGAAAGGTATGTGATAACTGACTCACTCACTCGAACATGCATATTCTACCTGAATGAAGAACACACACACACACACGCATACACTGTTCACATTGCTTAACCTTGAAATGCTTCTCTAGTGTGTGAGTGTGTGTTTGTGTGTGTGTGTCTTTGGGGATACTGAGAAACGCATACAAGATCTTACACACACACACACACACACATGAAACATGCATACGTGCTCCACTTAAGATATAGTCTCTCTCTCTCTCTCTCTCTCTCTCTCTCTCTCTCTCTCTCTCTCTCTCTCTCTCTCTCTCTCTCTCTCTCTCTCGCTCTCTCGCTCTCTCTCTCTCTCTCTCTCTCTCTCTCTCTCTCTCTCTCTCTCTCTCTCTCTCTCTCTCTCTCTCTCTCTCTCTCTCTGTGGTATTCCTTGAGTACATAATATTTAAAGAGAAAGAGGGAAAGGCATTTGTGTGTGGGTTTGGGGGGGAGGTTGGGAAAGAGCAGGTTTAGAATTCCTCATTCATTACAAATTGACAACAGAAATTCTCTCTCTCTCTCTCTCTCTCTCTCTCTCTCTCTCTCTCTCTCTCTCTCTCCCCCTCTCATCTCTCTCTCTCTCTCTCTCTCTCTCTCTCTCTCTCTCTCTCTCTCTCTCTCTCTCTCTCTCTCTCTCTCTCTCTCTCTCTCTCCCAAGTTTTTCAGAACTTAATGTAGTTTTCTAGGGTGCAAAGGAGAAGGAGGAGAAGAAGGAGAAGAAGGAGGAGGAATAACAGGAGGAAGATGAGGAGAATGACCTTTTCTTCTAAAAAAAGTAAAAAGAGGAGGAGGAGGAGGAGGAGGCGGGGGAGGATGGGGAAGAAGAAAAATGATAATAAATAATTAAACTGATCAAAGGTAAGAATCAAGCTACCAGAAAGAGAGAGAGAGAGAGAGAGAGAGAGAGAGAGAGAGAGAGAGAGAGAGAGAGAGAGAGAGAGAGAGAGAGAGAGAGAGAGAGAGAGAATAGAACTGATTAAAAAGAGAGACATAGAAAGAGACATAGAGAAGAAAGGAAGACGTGACAAGATAAATAGTGAAAGTCAAACAAAAGAAACAAAAAGGAAACATAACTAAAACAACAAAACAAAAGAGACACGGATAACGAGACACCCATTTCCCCCGCCCCTCCCCACCGTCCCCCCCCCAAAGAAAAAAAAAAAGGATGGGATAAACTCAAAATAAAACACTGAAAGAAGAGAAAAGAGTTAAAAATAAACAAAAAATAAAAGGAAGACAACCATACCAGTAAGACTATATAAGAAAAGGTGTCCCGTCGGTGTGTCTTTGTGCCAAGACTGCGAGGAGGTGACACAGTTAGTGCCAAATGAACAAGGGATGGATATGCAGAGTGCCAATGGCGATGGCGGCGTGGACAGTGCCAGGGGCGAGGCAGAGAACACGGCCAGCAAGTGACCTAGTGGTGCCAGAGTGACGTGTGGAGTAAGAAAGTGACGCAGCGTGAATCAGCGTGACGGGGAAAAGTGAGAGTGATCTGAACATGACTCGGAAAAGTGTGAAAGTGATATAAAACGGCATGGCACTTCAGAAAATAGCGTAGAATGATTTGGAAAGTGAGAAGGTGGCCTGCTTGTGACCCAGTATGACGTGGAGGGTGAAAAAAATGACGTGGAAATGACTCAACGTGTCCTGAGTCGTGCGAAAGTGACTTCAAGTGTGACTCAGAGTGATTCGGAGAACGAGAAAGTGATGTGAATGTGACTCAGTGTGGCCAGACGAGTGAGTCAGAGTGAGCAAGTGACAGTAATGTAGAGAAGGAAAGTGAGATGACCTGAATATGACTCATCTTGACGTGGAGTATTGGAAAGTAACCTAATATGACCTGGCGTGTGAGGGATTGACGTAAAAGTGACCTCAATATGTCCCAGTGTAACGTGGAGAGTACAAAAGGAACCTGAATATGACTGAATATGACGTGACGCGTGAAAAAGTGACGAGAACATGACTGTGTGACGGTTACGATTGAACAAGAGAAGGGGATAAGGTCCGTATTCAGAAACGCTGCTGTGCTCTCTCTCTCTCTCTCTCTCTCTCTCTCTCTCTCTCTCTCTCTCTCACCACGACTATTTTCCAAAGCCACAGAGCTGATTGACTGGATTTCCAAGAGTGTTTCTCCAGATAATGATGTAGAAATCTTGCCATTCTGCTTCTAAAACCGTAAAAAGAATATAAAAAAAAACGTGTAAATTTAAATAATGCTTTTTAGAAATAGTGGAGGAGAAGCACAGATGTGTTTAAGAATACGAGTCTTTGACGGTGACGTGAATCGAGCGAAGTGGAAGGAAAAAGAAGTGACGTAGGTATGATTCAGCGTGACGTAACAAGAAAGCAGACGTGGGTGTTGACTTTCTGACATCAAGACGACACTGGAATGAATCGTTGAACCAGTGGCGACAAGAGCACTGAGCTGTGGCAATGATCTGTACTTGCAAACTTATTGGGGGGTTTTCAAGGGTGTTTTAACGGCCTTTGTGATGGATTGACAAGGCTTATACACTATCGACGGGGAACGCACCACTGGGACCAGAATAATAGGCATTATGGTGTTCGAAAATAGTTCTTATGAGAGCAAGAAGCGTTCCAAGAGTTTTCAAGAAAGTTTTAATATTCCTGTGATAGTTTGGCAAGGAGTTAAGGAAAAAAGGCAGGATTTATCATCTCTGTAGTGTCTCATAATAGTTTTTTCTTCTTTCTTTATGGGAGCACGAAGGGTTCTAAGAATTTTCAAGGGCGTTTCTAACATTCTTGTGATAGATGGACGAAAATTCCGCACCATGAACGAGGGAGTAAAAAAACAAACAAACATATACCGCATTAATAATTTTTCTTAGGCTTGGAAACACCTCTTATAAAACACTTCACGAATCTTAAGAGCGTTTTGATAATTCCTGTGATGGATTAATAACAATTCTACACCATTAATGGAAAAGAAGCCACATGTACGGAGCTAGTAATCTCATAGGGTTTCTGAAAATAGTCCCCGTGAAAGGCTGAAGCGTTGAGGAGGTCGCGGGTGAGAAAGGCGACCAGAGGAGCAGCCTGGCGCGGGGAGTGAGGCAGGTTAGGGGCGTGAGTGGTGAGACTTCGGCCACTTCTCAGAGCAGGTGCCCGGGCCGGTGTGGCGAGCGGCGAGGTACCCGACAGTGCGCGAATAGTGAGAATGTAACCTCGAGACAGTGCCGACAGTGCCAAGCCAACAAATCATTCAGAAAAAAAAGAGAGGGGGGAAAGAAAGTGTATATCAGAAAACATGGTGGCAAGTTATCAGAAAGAGTGAGTGATGTGGAGAAGTTAATGAAGGTGTCTAATGTTATCGTTTTTTTTTTTCTCCTTCCCTTACCAGTGAACAATGACAGAACTGGCGGAACTTTACTGCCAAGGGACAGTGCCACTCACCAGGAAGTGACGGACAGTAGTGCCTTGACCGAGAACCAATACAATCAAAACTACAGCAATAATCATAACAAATAACCAAAAATAATAATAATAAGTGTTTCTGAAAAAAAAAGAAAAAAAATCCACACCAAACCGAAAACAACAAATTACGTCTTAAACCAAAGAAGGAAAAACAAAGAAAAACCAACAAAATAAAACTCGAAACCTTAAAGGAACGAGAGACATGACGTTCCTTTAGCAATAATGTGGTGCCATCAGACCCATACCCTCCCTGTCCCCCTCTTCCTCCTCCCGCCTCACCTTGGACCCTCGACAAACAGAGGAAACGAGGAAAGAAGGGCAAGGAACAGAACATAAAGCAAACCCGAAAGAGAGAAAAAGAGAAATAAAGAGTGAGAGAGCAACAGATAAAAAAAGAGAGCAAGTGTACGAGAGAGGAGAGAGAGAGAGAGAAGGAGAGATAAAGAAGGAAAAGATAGAGAGAGAAAGAGAGAGAGATAAAGAGTTGTGACGCAGTGCAGAGAAAGTGGACGGAAGGTGGGTAGTGTCTAATAGAAATGAAAAGCTTCCTCAGACTATAGGAAGTGAGGCAGGGAGGAGTAGAGGAGGAGGAGGAGGAGGAGGAGGAGGAGGGGGAGGAGGAGGAGGAGGAGGAGGAGGAGGGGGAGGAGGAGTTAGTGGAGAAAGAGAGGTGGAGGACGAGGCGGAGGAAGAAGAGGAGGAGGACGAAGACAAAAGAGAAAGATAGCATTAATATAGAGAACAGCAAATAGAAGGAGGAAGGGGAGGAGGGGGAGGAGGAGGAGGAGGAGGAGGAGGAGGAGGAGGAGGGGGAGGAGGAGGAGGAGGCGGAGGGGGAGGAGAGACAACAAAATACAAAGGGAAAAGGAAGTGCGCGAGTGTCGGAAAAAGAGAGACACTTCTGAGGTGAAGAAGCAAACTGGACGAGAAAACTTTTACGAAAAACACTAAGAAAAAGAAAGAAACAGACTCGGAAACAAAAGAGAAAGGAGAGAAGAAGAAGAAGAAGAAGAAGAAGAAGAAGAAGAAGAAGAAGAAGAAGAAGAAGAAGAAGAAGAAGAAGAAGAAGGGGAGAGGGATACATCATTTTCTTCAGTAAAAGGAGCGTCTACAGGGCGCTAAAATTTTGTGAGTATCATCATCATCATCATCATCATCATCATCATCACTATTATCATTATTATGCAGAATTTACACATTTTTGGTATTAGTTAAGTCAAGCACAAGTAATTAGTAGTCAATTTATCTTTAACAGCAGAACGTAAAGAAAAGTATATATGTTAAGTACGATAGTTATCAGTTAAAAGGTACGATTTCATATTCCTCTATTCATTTTATTTATTTTATTTTCGTACGTAACACAATATTAGTTGACATGCCTTCCTCTATATGTATTGCTTTGTTTCTTTTATTATTATTATTATTATTATTATTATTATTATTATTATTATTATTATTATTATTATTATTATTATTATTATTACTATTAAATAATGCCTTTTTTTATCTTTTAGAAATGTAAAGTAAACGATCTTATGTTGCCTAGATTCTTTCCTTGAATTCTATAACACACACACACACACACACACACACACACACACACACACACACACACACACACACACACA
>CM035185.1:26340035-26396376 GCA_020233015.1 Callinectes sapidus | reverse complement strand
GGAGAGTGATGAGAGAGAGAGAGAGAGAGAGAGAGAGAGAGAGAGAGAGAGAGAGAGAGAGAGAGAGAGAGAGAGAGAGAGAGAGAGAGAGAGAGAGATATTCAGAAACACTCCACAAGCTACAACTGACATATTACATCTCATTTTTCGGATACCGATGGCTCAACTTGTTTTTTATACTATTCTCTCTCTCTCTCTCTCTCTCTCTCTCTCTCTCTCTCTCTCTCTCTCTCTCTCTCTCTCTCTCTCTCACACACACACACACACACACTACCGTTGGTCGACACTTACCGTGAACGTCAATCGTTTTTTTTGCTGGTGTGCAAGTAGTTACATTAATTTCCCAGACACCACCTATTCTCTCCCTGTCTCTCGGTCACACACTCTGCCTCTGGTCATCTCTCACCTTAGCTCCCACCGTCAGTCTTCTAAGGCTCATCATTCTCTCGGGTGCAGCTGGCCCAGTTTGTTTTCGAGGAGTCTCCCCTTAGGTCTGCCACAGCCATTGTCACTCACTGGCTTTTATCTTGGCCGTCACAGTTTCTCATCTCCGCCTCTTCGCCAGTGCAGTTAGCCGCGGCAGTACTACAGCTGATATTTCTGTCTCTTCTCTCTTCGTCGCTCAGCTGCATATTCTATCTCTGGCTGCCTCTTATCTTGGTCATTACTGTCCCGGGTATACTGTACAGTCGGGCAGACGTCACACTCTCAAGCGTGCCAGTTTCTCGATGACTCACTTCCGTGAAGACTTCGTCGTACTCGCGGTGATCAAACACTCGATCGCTGATGGCGTGGTGTTCAAGATCTGCCTCACCAGCAACCCTGGGTGGGGGTGCTGCATCTCCGGACTTGTATAGCGCTGCAGGGAGGAACTACATGGCTGTATACTTGCCTGTACTGCAGCAGGGCGCCATGCGACGCGCCTCGCGCAAAGCTGACTCACCCAGGGCAGTCTCCATACACATTTCTTCCTTCGAACTCACCCTACTTCTTTCGATGGTTACCGAAAGATACGAACGTTGACGTTTGCTGTAGCATTTTACGACATATATCTAGTTGGAAATTTGCAATGGAAATATCACGGAAGAGAGGGAGGGTTTGGTTTGGTCTGTAATGGAACTTGGAACTTGGAACCATATTTCGAAACACTTCTCCATTGCACCCCGACTACTTTCAAGAGGCTCTGGTTGATCTTGCACAGATTTTTAACTGTTCTAGAAGAATATTAACAAGATTTTTACATTATGAACAAGAGACGCATTTTTTGAGAATGTGGCCTTCGAAAAGATTCGTTGTGAGGGAAGCGTTTCAGAACACTAAGCTCACCACCAGATAGCGCTGTGATCACCTCTGTTACTTGTGTCCCTGTTCAACTTGTCGGTGATGCTTTCCTTCCTTCTCGCGTACCCCGTGGCCAACTGAGGACGTCTCTTCTTTTCTCGCTGTCTTCGCAGTATTTCAAGGTGATGAAGTGTTGTGTTCCTTCCCCAGAGTAGCTAGTATTCCATGCCATGTGTTCCCAGAATAGCAGAATACTGTTTGAGTGGCGTGTTGCTGTGGGTGTTTGATTTAATGGTCCGTTCTCAGTGACTGGTACTTCGGTGGAAGAACCTCCATCTTGCCTGGCCCACCCGCATCATCCTTTCATTCCAAGCTACCACCCTCCCATCCTCCTCCTTTTGCATTCTTACTTAAACAATGCTCTTCCATTTTATTGTCATTATATCTGCCCTTTGACTCACCTGACTCCTTGCCATTAACTTGTTTGTATTTTTAGTGACCTTTCATAACTTCGTGACGAGCCAGACCTCATCGCCCTCCAGCCGCCACCACCACCACCATTCAGGTCCCCAGTCCTAACTTTTTGCTGGTGTTGTGACCCGACGGTTGTTCACAGATTGTAGTGTGTGGCGTGCATGATTACGTTTCCCTGTGAATGTGGAGTTTCAGCGGTCAATTTATGCTTTATAGTTTCATCAAACCGACGATTTTCCGTTGTGGCTTGTTCGTGTGTTTGTCAAGGGAAAAGGTCCAGAATAACACCTCCTTTCTAATCATTGAAATAATCTTGCAAGGTGATAGAGTACTCACTATACAACATGTCTTTGATGTTTTTAATGTGGGGACGGATTTTATAAGACCATAGTAATTAAATGTATATTCCGGTGGCTGCAAAGTCCACAATGATAAGTTATGTATGAAGGTATGCAAGTTAGTGCGTGTGTTCATATGTTGGTGAGTGTGCGGCGTGCCCACCTGAATTAGTTTAGGTTAGGTTTTGTCATTATATTTTTCTCTATTGCGAATTTTACGCAAATTTCACGAAAAATGGCAGTTGTTGTCCATACATTTTTTTCGAATGCCATATATCGTTTGTTTTGCCCTCCCCCCCCACAACCCCCGTTTCCCCCACAGTCCTCCAAGCTTGCTGGGGCAGGTAGGGGTGAGGGAGAGGGATGGAGGAAAAGGAGGTGGTCCTATTCTGTACTTTTACTGTTGTTTGTTTTTATTTTCGTGAAACTTCTTTTAAATAATATATATGATTGGGATAGAGAAAAGTTAATATTGTTCAATGCCTCAAAAACTCGATTCCTCCATCCATCACTTTGACAACCTTCCAGACAAATATCCCCTCTGCTTCAATAACACTCAACTGTCTCTCTTCTACAATGAATATCCTCTATCTATCCTTTACTTATAATCTAAACGGAAAACTTCACTTTAATTTCTTACTATAACAGTTTCTATGAAGTCAGGCATGCAGAGACATCTCTGCACTTCATCTCATCCCCCGAACTGCTAACTCTACAAGAACCTTACCTGCCCATGTATGGAGTATTCTTTGCATGTATGGGGGTTTCCACTCCAGTATTATTAGATAGGATGGAATCAAAATCTTTTATTATTAGCAATTCCTCTCCTTTGACTGTATTTAGCCTCTCTCACTGCTGGAATGTTGCATCTTCTGCTATCTTCTATCGCTACTTTCATGCTAACTGCTTTTATGATCTTGCTAACTGCATGCCTCCCCTCCTCCTTTGGCCTCACTACTCAAGGTATTCTTCCTCTCACTCCTATTCTGTCCACCTCTCTAATGCAAGAGTTAACCAGTAAATGTAAAGGAATGAACCCATCTTAGAGAGACCAAGTATAATGAGTAAACACTCCATCCTTAGCTTTAGTTATCTGCATAACTGTAATAAGCTTAAAAATATGGACACATGCCAGAAAAAACTACACCATATCCCCAAAATCAGAGGCCCTCTTGCAGGAAGTGAACTGTGAGACGCTTAATAGGTAGAACCAGTGAAAAAAGGATCATATTCAAAAGAATGATTGAAAAATGGGTTAACCATAATTTGGTAGTTTAGTTGTAGTGTAGTTTAAGTACAGAAGAGACGGAGTTCCAAGTTTTATTAGCTTAAGGAATAAAAAATTGAGGGCCCTGGGAACAATTGCAATAAAGAGATGGACAGGAAAGGGATAGGAAAAAATAGAAAACTTTGCACAGCAACACCATAAAAGGAGAGCCATGCAGTTACTAAGATCAAAATAATAGTTAGCATGAGAGACATTGCACCAAGATCACAAGAGATGCAACATTGCATTAAAGAGAGAAAGACTAAAAACAGTTTTGTTACAGCAGAGATGAAATGAAATGATTTCACAATGTTCAGTAGTGCAGTGTGAGAGGTAGTCTGATCACTCTCACCATCCATATATGAATAAGTGAAGTGTACTTCCTACATGGACAGATGTGGCCCTGTATGTGATGTATTAGCTGCAGTTGTAATAATTGAGAAAAATTGAGACTGCTTTGAGTGCCTAACTTAGTAGAAGCTATTTTAACATTTTAACAAGAGATGAATTGTGGTTTCCAGTTTATATGACCACTAATGGAGAGGCTGATAATGTTCAGTGAAGAAGAGGGGAAAAGTTGAGTGTTACTGAAGGAAGGGATAGCTGTATTAAAGTATGTCATGTTGATAGATGGAGGAATTGAATTTTTGAGGGATACAGCTCTGCCCCAATCAGAAATATATGAAAGACCAGAAGTCAAAACATTCTCTGGCTTCCCTTTGTGAGTTGTTGAATTCTTGAAAGCTTTAACATAGACAAATCTTTTACAATGACATTCAAATTATCACAAATCATTGATGAATAATAGTGGGTAGCAAAATAGAATCCTGAGGAACACTTCTGTTGATACACCTTGAAGTCACAATGTACAACAGCAGAAATAGAACGGACACAGGAAGCTTGACATGAAGGTAATGGAGGATAGTTATAGAAAGGTACTCTAAATAACATAGTTTTGACATTTGTCACTGCTATGTAAGCAAAGTCACACCACAGTAAGAAAGAAGTCATGACAATGCATTTTTTATTTTTTTCTCCTCTGAACACCTTAATGTAAGTTGTAGTTTGAATGAGAAATATTTATAAAGGCATTCAAGATTCTGTATAAAAACAACCATTTTTATTTATTATTAAGTAATTTATTTATTTACAGATTATAAACAAACCATTCACTCTTCCCTAAGAAAGCCAAGTTGGTCTGTGGGATGGCAGATTTGGCAGCAAGTGTTCTGATTGGCTGGCATGGCAGGTGTTGAATTCCACACACCACTGATCTGGCTCTTGTAACAATTTTATTGCTTACTTTTTTGTTCACTAAATTGTGCTCTTTGGAATATTCTGTTAAGTAAGACAAAAACAGTGAATTAGTCTTGAGTTTGTTATTAAGTGTTTGAGCAAATTCATTATAGAGAACACGCTAAGCAGCCAATCAGGAAACATATGAAAGCTGCTGCCTTACATCCCACCGTTGGCTTCAAAAGTACACATGTATAAGCTTTATGAAGCTTGACATTTAGAAACCTCCCAAATTCAGCACTAAAGACAAAAAATATAAATAAAATAGAATATACATTAAGCTTCAAAACATCTTGATCACAAGTTCTTGTACTGCTGGATGAAAATATTAAGACCAAAACTCTTCCAGCTCTGAGACAGCACCAGGAATGTCGGCCACACCGTTCCATCCGGCACAGCCCTACGCACTGCACAGCTTAACAATAAATACTACAGAAACTTCAGGAGTAAAAGAGATCTCATAGAGGTGTCTTTATATGACCCTTCATGAACACTTCCACATCATCCATTTCAAGGCAAGTTTGTTAATGTTTGTAGTTGAGTAAAGTGTCATCATATTTGTCAGATTTAGTCTGATCTCAAAATTGTGTTTCATAAAGTCTTTGTAAGCTAGGATGTGATCTGAAAACTAATCTGCACCGTTTATTTACTGATGAACTGAAATACAGTGCCCACAAAAAAAATTATACATGTGAGGTGCAATAAAAAATTAAACATGCAAATTTCCAGCGAGAAGAGACTCATTTCTGCCATAGGGGTAAAGGGCAGAGGTAGCAGTGGCTTGGTAGGCTGCTGCACCACACCCAGCCACACACCCTACCTTGCCGCTACCATTCAGTGAACCCTTAGAGATGATGCTTCTGAAGTGTGAGATGATAGCAGATCTCTACCTGCTAGTCATCCCATGGGGAATGTGACAGCTGCTTTTATTAAGTTACAATTGCTATCTTTGTAACTATCAGGTCTGTTCACCACACAGATGACTACCTTCACAGATGACTACCTCTTCCCTGCTCTAACATAGTAAGGGCCTGGTCTTTTCTTCCATGGGGAGCTTTGTCCACCCCATTGTGATGACTGAGAGGCAAGTTGTAGGGTGTCAAAGTTAGTGGATGTAGAAAAGCTAGGCACTGATGAGCAGGATACAGAGGATCTTTCTTCACAGCTGAGGGCTCACTGAATGGTAGTGGCAAGGTAGGGTGTGTGGCTGGGTGTGGTGTAGCCTACCTCACCACTGCTACCTCTGCCCCTTTCTCCTACGGTAGAAAAGACACGCTTCTAACTGGAAACTTGCATGTATAGTTTTTATTACGTCTTACAGGTATATATATATTTTTTGTGGGCACTGTAACTGCATGGCGGAGTTGAGCACCAGCAAACACTACACTGGATATGAATAGTGGACTTCACAGGTCACATGGAAGAAAATTTCCTAACATTAACTTAGTTTCTTGTGCACATTTAGTGTTAATTGTTGCACTTTTCAATGCTCTATGTATCCTGATTGCTTCAGCACTCAATCTCCCTCTCACCTACAGCATGTTTCTGAACCAGTCCCTCACACTGTTTGCACCCTCCCCCCTCTCTCTGTGTCTTCTGTCTGTCTGTCTCTCATTGCAAGCTTAGAATGGAAGAACTACAGCAATCCATGTAAGAACACACTAGCAACTAACTTCACATTGTATACTATATATTTCAGTGGATAAGGCAATCAAAATTTTCTGTGCATACTGTTCTACCAGTAATAAGTTATCATCTTGAAGGGCAAAATTCAAGTGTCATCTTATATGCCGAAATATACAGTATCTACCTCTTTTCATCAGATCCACAACTCTAGTAATAACTGCCACAATGGAACACTGTATTCCTGTATCCACGAAAGGTCTCAGGCCGATGACGTCATCCATAACAAAGAAAAACGGCCATTGTCAGCCCTAAAGTTGTGCATAGCACTAGGAGTGGGTCTAACCTGTTCTAGCAGTGCTAGGAATGACAAAACTTAATGTAAACAGCCAACATGGCCACGCCACAAGAGCAACCACCACATCAGTGACAAGATAACGGAAGGTTATGATGATAACCTTCACCTCTGGCATGAGCGGGTTTGACTGACTGTACAGCTGCTTCCCTCACAAGATTGGTAACATATAAGATACCTTCAAATCTGCAGTTCTTGATGAGTTCAGCATCATTAAGCTCATTTAAACTATCCTATCTATGGTGATTTCTTCTCGGCTGATGTGGTAGTTGCTCTTGTGGCACAGCCATGTTGATTATTTACATTCAGCTCCGTCATTCCTAGCACTGCTAGAACAGGGTAGACCCACTCCTAGCACTATGCACAGCTTTAGGGCCGGCGGCCGGCAAGTTAGGACCAACAGCGGCCACTTTGTTGTTATGGACGACATCATCAGCCTGAGACGTTTCTTGGCTATGGGCCCAAAGGCTTACAGATGGAGACCTTGTTCATCATGCCTTCCCTCAGCAACAGCAAGGAGTACGAGATGAGACAATATCTCTGGGTATTAACACTACATGTAGGATCATACATGTACCATCTTTCAGTAGAAGCTGATCTCCTATTATTATTCTTGAATGGGAAGTTGTGAGTAGCACAAAGAAATGTACTTCTACGACTAACAGACTTCAATCACGTTTGCTAGTCACGTGAGGATTCTTTTCCATGGTGCTCTCACCTTACCATCTAGGAACACCACAAAGAAGGAGACCAGCTGTTCTACTGCAAGATCACAGGCATCTGAGACTCCTTGTTCCCAGTGAAGCCAAGACACAAACTAAATCTCCACTGACAAACTTCCACATCTAACAGCAACAGCAAGAAGCAGAGTTGTGGACAGGACACTTTGGGATTGGCAACACTGATGAGTCTTGCTTTCCTCTCCTGAGAGCAGAAGGGTTAACCTTCCAATAATTATAATTAATGTATCACATACCATTTCTAGAATAAAGTGCTATTTGTACAATAAAATATTAATCTAAGCCCTGACATGATGGAAGGAGATGATAACTCATCTCTTCCTCTTCCCTTTTGTTTTCTTCTTTCTTCCTCTTTTCTTGGAAGTGCTTGGAGACTTGGATTCTGTTTTCTTCAGTGGTGTTCTGAAAAGAACAGTTGGTAAATAATTCTCAAATAAAATGTAACAGACTTGATAACCAGATCACAAGTCAATTGGGAGCTTTAAAAAGACATGTTCTTAAGATATAGATAAGTAATGTCCTTAAAGAACTCGGCACTGTACAGTATACTGATAGTTTTACATCAATCAATATGACTGGGATATCAGCAGTAAAAGTAGAGCTAAATATGATTGGGATATCAGCAGTAGAAGTAGAGGGCTAAATATGATGATACCCTGTGCTAACCCCAAGAGAAAAACAGGAGCCACATACTTAGTAGGAGGTCGAGGTGTGGAGGGTGCAGGAGCTGGTCGCTTTCGTGACGGCTGCAGCTGCTCCTTCACCAGGTCAGAAATTTTTCCTTGCTCCGCCAGCATTGCCAAGAAAGTGATGATGAACTGATCGTAATTGTGTGTCCTGCGGCTGTCATCCACCTGGAAAAAAAGATGAGTATAGAATGGAAGATGAAGGATGACTGAGGAATTCCGCTGAAGTGAAAATGCAAATACAGTGAAAAGTAAAGCAATAATGAACTTTTGTGTCCCTTACTTTGTATCTCTTTCGCTGGTCCAGTTCATCCTTTAGCTGTGCCTCACAAGTGGTGATCTCCTCCCCCAATAGGTGGACCAGGTGAAGGAGGTGATTGGGCCCTGCTGCCGTGTCTGCTCCACTTGGTTCTCCACCTGCCCAGCCAGACCCCTCCTCCTCACCTGGGGGAGGGAGGGCACCAGAATCTCTTTCCCACATCCCTTTCTCTGAGCATAGGAGTGAGGCATCAAGGTAAGGGAAACATTACCATATCAAAATACATACATACAGGATGTCTTGCAAGTTAAGGTACATACAAATATAAATATAAAGAGGAGATTCACATAAAACACAATTTGATATCAATTAGAAGGAATATCAAATAATCTAAAGGGATATTTACAAGAGTGGCAGGAACACCAGGTTATCATGAAGGTGGTCAGTTGCCAAGTATGTGTCAAAGTAATATTTAACAAAAACTATATTGATGTATAGCCAGTACATTTTCTTCACTAACACATACAAAAATTTAATCTGTCCTTTGCTAACTGTTTCCTGAAATGCTTGCACTGCTTAAACTGTACACACAATATGATCATTTAGTGCTACAGAGCCGCTTGAGTACACAGTGCACCAAGGAGGGAAGGAAGGAGGCAAAGGCACACACTAGTAAACAGTTCCAATACCAAACAACTTACTTGTCAATTTCTTGCAAAACATAACATGAGCATAGGGTACTTTTGTACTCAGAATTACATGAACTATTAAATCCTGAAGCATTTCTCAACATGTGGGACACCCTGCATACCAAGCCTGTCTTCCCATACAGAACAGCCACAACCATCCACACAACTTTCACATTCACACTCAATCACACCACTCTTTAAGCCCCACTGACTTCCAACAGAGGAGCTCAGTTATACAGAAGGAAGTTCAGTACTCCACTACTCACCTTCCTTCTTAACAGCAGCTTCACCAGAGCCACTTTCTCCCTCAGGGCTCAAGGTATTTGCAAGGCCTTCTAAGAGTGATGGGTTTAGCTTGATGTCTGCATCTGGGGGAGGCAGAGAGAGAGGCTGTGGCTGTACCAAACATGGAAAAACAACACAGATTTCTTCACATTACCATTCAATACACTTTACTAGTCTAAAGAAGGTTAGGAAGGCACCAAGTCACCTCAACATTTCCAACAAGCAATAATAATCACCATCAGGAGAATCCAAAAACCCAGTAAGAGATGAGTCCTCCTCCTCCTCTTCCTTAAGCTGCTTTGCCACCTCCTCCAGCTGCCGGCAGGACAATGGAGCAGCGCGGGTCTGGCCTGCATGGAGTGAAGAAAAATGGAAGTTATAATACACTATGCAATAAAAACTCACAATTGAATACAAAAGCCAAATTTGGGAAATGACAAACTGTGAAATCAACCTTATATAATTTAACACATTCATAATTCAAATGGATCTTTTTAATTTCATAACTGAGAAAATTTCTTTACTATAACTTGCAATTTCCTTTTTCATAGTGTTCTACATAAGCCAATTCACCTTGAGAGGCAGCTGCAGTAGCAGTGGTGGTGGTGGTGGTGGTATTAGCAGCAGTAGTAGCAGCAGTACAACTAGTGGTGGCAGTGGTAGTTGTAAGAGAAGTGGTGGTGGTGGTGGTAGTGGCTGTTGTGGTGATGGAGGTGGAGTGAGGAGGAGAGATGGAGGAAGAGTGAGGCGGTGTGAAGTGAACAACAACAAGATGCTGGTATTCACTGCTGGTGGCTGGGCTGCTCTGCATGGATCCACTGCTGCCCTGAGGGTGAGTCAAGGTGTAAGGGAAGTGAACAAAAGATAATCATAAGAACACAACACAATCTCAAAATTTAAAACCCTGCCTCTGCCTTACAGCTTACCTGTGGGGAGTGGTAGGGGGTGCCAGCCTCTGATGCAGTGTCTGTGGAAGGAGTGGAGGGAGGGGCAGGAGAGGTCTGAATGGTGAGAGGCGTGGCATAGTCTGGTGGAGTGGAGAGGGTGCCAGCAGATGGTGGCAGCTCCAAGCCCTGTGCCGGGAAGGGATAAGATAATGAATAGAAGGAGCCAGGTTGTTTGCATTACCATTACCTTATATCATCAATGGGAGTTACAGCCTAAATGAGTTCAAATTTGAGAAAAGAGAAAATAATCATTCTTATGTTGGTAACTGCATTATAATGTAAAGTAACATTGCATACCTGAGATTTTTTTCTTCACGAAATTTTCCGTACCAATCAATCAAGAACACTGTGACTCGACTGCATTATTTCAACCTCAACTTACCACCGGTGCGTTTGAATCCGACCGAACTGGTGTGTGTTGCTGCTGCTGCTGCTGCTGCTGTGGCTGAGGGTGGTGAGGGCTGGGTGCCTGGGGCCGGTGAGGGCTGGTGCAAGGGTTAGGGTCAGCATAGCCCTGTGCCTCAAGTTTCTGGGATGCAGCAACAGCCAGCAGGGACAAGTTGTTGCCTTCCTCTGGGTAAAGATGTGTAAGTGACCCTAAACATTCACAGTGAACACAAGATAGTTGTTGTACACTCTTTGTATATTATGTTCATTATCATACATAGCATACACGGGTAAAGAATTCCATGACATCGTACTCTCACCAGCAGGAGGGTCTTGGGAGTGGCTGGGGGCAGTGGGGGACAACTTCTCCTTCCCAATGTACTGTGGGAACCGCTGCCGCACAAACTGGTGCAGCGCCTCTAGGATGGTCTCTCTGTTAAGTAAGGAAGTAAAAAATAGCTATGACTAAATCTTAAATCAAATTTTAATCACTATTTAATATATATCATATTAGAATATTCCTACTTATAATTGAGGTAAAAAATCAAGAGACAGAAATTGATCACTTGGAATAACAGCTAATAGGTCGTGCCTAAAGGCTTGAATGAGTAAGCTGGCATGCAACCTTATATACTTTCCCAAGTTCATTGTAATAATGTGTAGCAGACATTATCCTTGCTCTCTTCCAACACACACACACACACACCTGTTCCTTCTAAGGGCACTCAGCTTTCTCCTGAGGGCCGTGATCTTATCTGGCACCACCGCCATCAGATTGAACCTGATGTCGTGGTAAGGCTCACCACCTGTTGCAATGCCCAGCCGCTCTGTGATGACGCGGCGAAACTTCTCTGTCCAGTCCTCCCCCGGCTGCCACGGCCCTGAGACAGTAAGCTTTGTGTAGCACCAATTATGAGGAAGGAAGGAGGGTGCTAAATGTAATAGTAATGTAAGTTGGTGTGTGTGTGTGTGTGTGTTACAATTTACGAGTTCATGTATTTACAATCATAAATACAGGTGCAATTGTGCTCTTAAGTTTTCAGCTTCCTCATTTCCTTAAACCTGACAAATAAGAACAAGAAATATCTTCACACACCTTAAGTCTATACAGATACTATGTAGATACAAGATTATTATTATTACCATGATCTATTGGTGACGGCTTCAGTCCATCCAGTTCAAAGAGTCTTCCATTGACTGGAACATAAGACACAAAGTGGAAGGTTTCTGCATTGCTGACCCTGGAACTAGTGGGCACTCCTGGGGTCTTGTCTGGGCGGCGGCGGGCCTGGGGGGCTGAGTGGGAGTTGTGTGCATTGGCCAGCTCTGGGGTGTTGCCAATGGCCCAGCCCTGCACCACAAAAAGATAAGGGCGTACAGGAAACCAATGCAAAAACATGACCATTAACTTTAATACACACACACAAACAACACAAATCTATTATTACATGGAAGATAAAGCTGTAAAGGAAATCAAAACAAAATATGATCATTAACACACACACACACACACACACACACTTCATAAAAGAAACAAGTAGACACACACCTTGTTTTCTGGGTTCATGCCGAGTGTGTGCACCTTAAGGCGGGACAAGGTGGGACCAAGGTCAAGGGCAGAGCAGTTGAGGAGCACGGAGACAAGGGAGTGAGTGGCACAGCTGTTTGGCACCATCTGGGTTGCAGGTATGGCAAGACAGGAGAGGTGTGAGTGGGAGAGAGAGATAATATTACTTGTTAATCTGGTTCCACTCTGCCAAGGCACTCTACAAGACTTACACATTTCACTTTTTGTAACTGATTTGTATAAGTAACTATTTATCATGTGAACCAGTCATTTTATATGGCATTTGAACAACTGATAACATACGGCATCCAAACATAAAATTGCAGAAAATAATTGTAATGTTCAAATGAAAGATAAAAGTAAGAACAATAACATGCAGTTCAAATTCAGAAGACTTGGTAAACTTCAAATTAATGAAGAAAATATCATTGACATGGATTTAGGCAGCACAATAAGATGTCATGACCCATCACTACAGCAACAACACCCACCTGCTGAGCAAAGAACATGTTATTCACAACAGTCTCGTCTTGCACATAATTGTCCGTGTTTTCCACCACCTTCCTCCGTGACCGCCTCTCCTCTATCCACCTGATGGAACCACAAGGAAAGAATGGCAGTCAGTGGCAGAATGAGGAATGACAGATTGAAAAGAATGATACATTTAAACTTTGTATTATTCACTATCATCATCATCATCATTCTTTCCAATCATACTTCCTTGTAAACTGTAAAGGTAAAAAAGACAATGGGTAGCTGAGTGACTCCACTTGAACTATGATGACCACTGCAATCTAACTGGCATGATGGTGTTAACCCAGTCAGGAGCGTAACCCCCAGACAGGCCTTACACTTTAACCCTCCACATATGTTACTCAAATAACTATCATAACATGTCACATTAAACTATCTGTCTCAGTTGATTCTCTCTCACCTGAAGAGGAAGATGAATCCATACACCTTTCCTTCAAACGACTTCTGCAGATCATACACCTCCTCCACCTGCACTCCCTTCACACCCATGTCCTCCAGCAACAGTGTGAACAGGCCTGTGAAGGAGCCGGGGCAGATGGCAATTAGCAACAGACTTTACCTTCACATTCTAGATCCATGGATACATGAGTAACAAATGGTGCTAACACTACAAAACGTGTGATCATAACTTGCTGGTTAAAGTCTTCACTTAGGGAAAAATGCTGGGAATTGGAAGTAATGTAAGACAGTTGAGTTATGCTAACAAATATGCCATGAAGGTTTGTCATGAAAAGGGCCAGTCATAAATGCAATATATATAAAGTCATTTTAATTTTCACTGTATAGATTATCCAAATCAAGGCAACACAGATCTAATCTAATTTAGCTTAACCTAATCAAACTCAATCTAACCAAACCAAACTAAACCTTATCCTGACCCTACAAGCCCTCAAAACCTGCCTGCAGGCTTGGAGTCAGTGTGGATAGAGATATGAAATATTGCTTGAATTGCAAATTCACTAAGTAGAATTTCATAACTTACAATACCTAAAATAACAAGATAAAAGTCCAGGCAGGAAGGTGTGATTATTGGAAGAAAGCACTTTTAAAGTCAGATATGTTGAAATGACAGTTTACTGCGCTTTACTAAACAACTTTTCAAAGTGGTCACAATACCAGACACGCCTATCAGACCTGAGTTTACAGGACATGCGGCACTCAGGACACTGAACACCTGCTGGTAGGACGCTGTGCTCTCTCAGAAAATGGTGACACAATTTGTCTTAAGAATAAAATTTTCCACAACAACTTCATACTAATCAAATCTGCAACCTTCACAAATGTCAATGGTAGGCATGGCAGAACTGAACATGGAAATGTCTCTCCGCACCTTTCTGTCCAGCTGCACCCCATTTATGAATACACATAGCAGGTCCCATTGGCACAGCTTGTGGTGTTGAGAGGTGATGGCAATTCGTTTGGACAGAGGAAATCTAGACACAATAAGGGTGTTATCCAGCTGTGACCCACAAACCCGAGCTATAAATAACAACCTGAGTGTGGCCTTGCCCATCTAGTGGTTACTGGTGTACACTATCACAGAACGGAGAAAGCGGATGTCCAGCCTCGTAGTATTACCCAATGAGGTGGCCGTGACTACCCATACACCTACCACCAGGAGAGACAAGCCAACTTCAACCATAACAAGAAGACACGACCCCCAGCCCAAACGTACAGACAGACAGACAGACAGGTACATCCAGGTGAGTGACGGCTTACCTGGGTCACTTTCCAGCTCCAGCCAGCCATCAGTCAGGTTGTTGATGTCTACAGGCATGGTGGTGACAAGCAGACTTCACCACAGCACCACCACACGGGCACCGCACCACCACAGCCACACCGCCACCCTCAGCCTTCCTGGACACGACCACTTCTGCTGTTCCGAGGCTTAACATCTTCCTGCCTCTCCTCTGAATGGCCAGGCCTCCCTCCCCGCTAGGTCTCCATGGCGTGCAGTGCTGGGCTCCTCCGTGGTGTCCGGGAAACTCCTCCGTGTGCCGGGTTTGTGTTGTTTGCAGGAGAGACAAGTTTGGTGCCAAGTGACGGTAGAGATGCGTCGCTACTCACAAAGAGACAACAGCATTATTATTACTATCTTGTATTAAACTATACATGGGTGTTGTATATGTTGTGGTTAAGGTAAAAGAGATGTTATAATCTTCTATTAAACTATATATGGGTGTTGTGTATATTGTGGTTTGGGTGAATATGAAACCATGTTTACTCTATCTACTAATGTTTTTTTGTATTCTCTAACACTTCTGTGCTTCACCTCCACTATTTCAGAGCTTTATTAAAATTTATATAATTTTGGGGGGTGTTTTCTATAGTTCGAGAGGCAGTGAAAAGATTTCTACATTTTTAACTGGAGAAACAGTCTTGAAAACCCCGCTAATCATTTCTTTGGCCTTGGGAAATAGTCGTGGTGAGAGAGCAGCACAGCTTCTGTGGCTGGTGCTGGAAAGGCGGGAGTTGCAAAAAAAATTAATTACCAGTTTTTCAGAATTTTGTACTATATCGAAATAAAGAATTTTCTACATATTTCAATTACTATTTCCTCTTTCTTTGTATCATGGCATGATACTTTTAATGGTTACAATATGAATTTTCTTTAAATGCATTTCCATCAGCAGATAATCAAGCAACACAAGTAACGAGTAGATAGTTATGAAATGTGCAAACACCTTGAATAAACATTATATACCTCGTTACCTTGTTGGAATCCCTACAGTACACATGTCCCATTAACAGGTGATTGATGACACCCATCTAACTACAGCCACACCCACACCCATTGATTCTTCTAATCCTCAATTGTAAGGCATTTTGGAATAGTACTACTATTAAACACCTCTATATTGCACTAGTTCATCTTCACAAGGCTCAACAAATTATTTATCTATTAATGAAATGTTCAGTAAATTTTATACTCTTGACTTGAGAATGTCAAGTAAATAAAATGAAAATCAAAGAATGTTTTATACCTTGTGCCAAACCACAGAAAGCAGAGAGATCTGTTTCCAGGTTTTTCCAAGACCATTTTGTTGTTTACATGTTAAATGATAAATAAATACTAGAAATAGTTCTTCATCTGATGTTTTATTTTAAAAATGTCAAATAATGTGGGGATGAGGGCCGGGGAGGTCTGTGTTGGAAGGCCTTAAACAAATATGGCCTGGGCTTAACCAATACCGCCCCACAGACTAACAACAGCTCTATACAAATAACCTGCATCACTCCTCCGGGCCTCATGAAAACAAGGACTCTTGAGAACCATATATAAAAATGTACATCAGATGTTTAAATTATTGAACAAAATTGCAGGAGGGAGCAGGAGAGGAGAGGAGAGGAGAGGAGGTATGCCGGCTGACTGCCATGCTGGTATTTTGGTCTTTGCTGCACAGATCTTGAGTGATTTACACAACACAATGATCAGTCATATGTTAAATTATAAACTAAAAGAGCTTCAAGTAGCATTGCATTGTCATAACTACATAAGAAAAATATGAATATTGCATGTACGGAGGCTAACCAGTATTGTTTGTTGGACAGCAACAGAGGCTACGGTGTACGGAGGTACGGAGGCTAACCAGTATTGTTTGCTGAACAGCAACAGAGAAAATCAAATAACAACCATGTTAATTTAACTAAAACCTTAGTTATTACTGGATGTTGTGAGCAGTGGTACAATCCTTGTCTTTGGGCAACACACCTCCCTAGCACAGGGTTGGCTCACTGCATCACCACCTGTCATGTTAAAAGGTCAATCTGCATCACAACGTGCCACCACTAAATCAAAGAAGAAACTTAACAATGACAGCGCCTCCATTAGGCAAAGCATAATGGCACTTACACTCACTCTTGTCTCAATTGTCAATACAAAATTATTATTATTATTATTACAACAGTCATTATGTCATGAAATTTCTTAAATAAACTATATATCTGGTTGTGCAGGTTTGCACTGAGGAAGCAGCACCAGTCACCATTCAGTGAAGATGGTGCTAGATTCAGCTTGGATTTAGCACATTGTGCAATTTTAAGGTGGTTGCTCCACCCTTCATTAACTCAGAAAAAAACATCCAACAGTCTCACCACCATTTCTGAAGAGGCAAATCTGCAACTAAAGTCATTTCTTGAGTATCAAACATTCTGAAATGTTAAAAACACAAAACACATATAGCACTGGAACTAAACCAAGAACAGCAAGGCGGAGAAAAAAAAGGGATTTGGGCTGACCAGCTACATCCATCTCATTTTAAGTTAATTTAAAAGTCTGAAAACTGTCTCTCACTCTCCATCCTAAGTAGCAGGAATTAAGATTTTGTTGGACTCTGGCTCCGAGAAGCTTTGGAGTGGGTGGCCTCCATCTGAGCCATTTTGTCTTGGGCAGCCTTGAGCAGGCTGGCTTCCACACCCACACAGCGAGCCAGGTGCTGGGCAGGCCGGCAGGGTGAAGCAGCCAGGGCCACTGATGGAAGCGCCGCTGCCATTTCATTCTTGTTGGAGTCGGCGGATGAGGAGGTTGTGGTCTTGGGAATGGCACCCTCATTAGCGGGGGAGGATGAGGTGGTGGCCAGGGCTGTGATGATGGCTGAGAGAAATTCCTGCCAGACATTTGAGTCCACCAGCAGGGCATGGACCTGCTCCCCACGTACCAACAGGGCAAGCACCAGGCTCACCCCGTACTGCATAAACAAAAGCCTCTTAATACCCACACAGTGCAGCCCCTTACTACATTATAGAAACAAAGTACAGAGAAGATTCTAAAATGTACATAAATTATATTACTACTCATGTCAACATCAAAAGAACATTTTCCATGCACACTCACCTTATTGAAGAGTGCTGCTGTCAGGTTTGTCTTCTGGGAAGGAACCTGGGCTGAAGAACTGTTGTTGAAAGCAGCAGCCAACTCTAGAAGCCGGTTAGGAGCAGCTGTGGCCACCAGGCGATCAGTGGCAGGCCACAGAAGAGCCAGGTGCTGGTCATGGGCATCTTTGCGAGACAGCAGTGTCATGTTCTGCAGTAATGTCACTACCAGACGCTCCTGGTCTCCCTCTCCAAGCCAGCCCAGCAGGCGACTCACAAGACTCTGGCCAACAAACAGTACAATGTTATGGCTTTATTATGTTTATTTTCTAATGGTATATGCAAAGTTATGATAAAAATCATAAGATGCGTGATGTCATGAGGGTATGACGGACATTACCAGTATCGAGACCAATTGGTAAATGTTTTTTGCTCCTAGGATTTTAATGTATTTTTATAGGGCTCCACAAAATTTAGTGTTCTCTCTAGACATTGTATAGGAAAATTTCAAGGGCTGATTAATTCTTTCTCTAAATTTCGTGGGCTATTTCCTGATGGCCCAGAGAAGCCAATGGACAGGAGGTCCTATGTGCCACTGCCTTCCAGGATTAAAAGAGTGACTGTAGTGCAAATCATAGAAACAATTCATTTTAATCCCATAGGTTCTGAAATCTTCACAGTGCACATCTGCCATAACAAAATCTATATTAGAATGAATCATGTTTGTTATCCTGTGCCATACTGCACATCTTTTGTTTCTAAATTCATCCCAAACCAACACATTCACATTACAAAAATCCTCCCAAACAATCTGGGTCACTGTGCCTACCTTTCCCTTGCGAATGCACAGGACTTGTAGGAGGCGATCAGGGCTGGCGTTCAGGTTGGCCCAGAGCCGTGCAGCCAACGTCCGGGACTTGGACCGGAACATGTCTCGAGTGGGGCAGTCCGGCAGGTGGCGGATCCGGCGCTCCAGGTCATCCAGCTCCATCATTGTGTTGAACAGCTGATGGGGTAAGGAAGGCAAGTGTGACTACAAGTGTAACAAGGGAAGTACACACACACATACCAAGGCTCTCTGTCCCCATACAAGAGGTAGGTAGCCAAGACAAGGCACACAACTTTTACTTCAACACTCTTCACACCACTGCCTCAACCCCTTGCCTCCCAACAGAAAAGTAATGAAAGTGATGCAGCAAATAACATTACCAAGACTTATCCAAGACATAAAACTCGCCAGACCTGGTAAAGTTAACACGTGTTCCCACGTCCTAGTTAATTCTTTCAGTACCTCCTCTACAATCCACCACAAAACTGTCACAACTTCAGCTTGGTTTCACAAACTTCGTATTCTGTTAACTTTTCAACACAATGACTTAACCCCCACCCCCACAACCTGCCCTCTTGCAGCCGCACAAATTAATCACACAATCTTCTCACCTTTTCAACGTAAAGGAGGAGGTGCCTGTGTCTCCTCATCTCTCGTTGCATGGAGGTGGTTGGGTGTGAGGGATCCAGATGCACCACCTGAAGGTCGATGATTTTCCTTGGGGCATTGACACTCACTACTTGTAGCTTGCCAAGAGAATTCTCAAGATGGGGAGGCTCATACTCACGGCCAGAGGCACCATCCTTCCCACGGTCGGGTAGCAAGAGTTGGAGTCCATCAATCTCTATCACTTCTTCTTCCCTCTTGCGTTGCTGTTTCACACTGTGCATCTGAAGGAGTAGTTATATTAAAACATTTCTTACAATAATTATAAAAGAGATGGAATTAACCTTTTCCATTTTAAATGACCAGACATTTCAATGACACAGATACACAAACACTTACCACATAATAGTAGTCGTCTCTGTAGGGGGTGTCTGAATGGAGCTGCATGGCCTGGATGTGCTTGAGCCAGCCCTTCTCCCTTGGGGTCATGAGACAGCTGTACTCATCCTGCTCCCGACAGCGGTGCCACTCCTCCCACTCCGCCTCGCTGTCTCGCCTGGTGCGGCTCGGGTGCTGAGAACCATGATCATCCCAACCCTTGCGTTCGTACTGCCTGGGACACCAGAAGCAAACACCAAGTGTAAGTATGCCTCACCTCCATCACACAACATCACTACCATCACTAAAGCTGTTTTGGTTTGTGGCTTACAAATAAAATTCTATACAATTGCAAACATCACATGAAGTTCATTGAAGAGTTAGCATAGGCTGCCTTCCATTCTTGCCACACTATAAGCTCACAACTCATCTTGCATCACTACTGATATCAAAGAAAATTCAGGAAGGCAACAGTTCAACTCATGAACTTCTCAATTTAGAGGTCAATTTGCTAACTACTTTCTTCACCTATCTCTGTCAATACACCATGCCAGATTTCCTCTACAACAGGAGTGGGGAACCTTGGTCCTGTTAAGGGCCACTTAAATATTTTCAACACAAGTGGTGGGCCATAAAAAAATGCTAGAAATCAGTAACATTTTTAACTAATCTACTGTGCATTCAACATTATGATGCTGTAACATTCTGAGTTCACTGATAACTAAATAACTAAATAAACTAGATGACATGCAGCCCAGAACATAATAATATAAATATATAATTCATTCATGACTCATGATTTTATGAAACAGCATCATACTGGTCCTGTAGACATTAAATGCTCCAGAGGCCAGAGGTTCCACACTCCTGGTCTACAAGCACCAATGCAACACAACACACCACCACTCACCCTCCCCTCTGGTCATACGGGCGTCGGTCGTAGCCCCAGCGGTCATACGACCCACGTCCCTGCGACTCTGAGCCATTGTGGTTGAAGTAGTTCCCATCCTGGCCCCGGTTGTTGTGGTGGTAACCGTACCCTGGTGGCTGGTGGTGCGACTGGTGGTGGTGGTGGTGTGGGGGGTGGTGGGACTGGTGTTGGTGATGGTGTTGTTGGTGGTGGTGATGGTGTTGATTGTTAAAGTTGTTGTTATTATTACTGTTATTGTAGTTGTGGTGGTGCTGTTGCTGCAAATGGTGGTGGTGTGGGGGCTGGTGTTGATGGTGGGAGTGGTGGGAAGGGGGAGGGGGATTGTTGTGGTGATGGTGGTGGTGTTGCTGCTGCTGTTGGTTAGAGTGGTGTTGGTTATGTGGTGGCTGCTGCTGCTGTTGGTGGTGGTGGTGGGGAGGGTGTGGGGGGCCGTGGGGATGGATGAAGTTGCTGGAGCTGCCTTCGTGGTTGTGGTGGGTGTGTTGGGGGTGGTGCTGGGAGCCTCCAGGGCCAGATTGCATGCCATGTGGCTGACTAAAAACACTCTTGTTACTGCCACTGCCACCACCACTACCACCGCCTCCAGGGAAGGTGTTCATGAAGCGAGGATGGTGCTGCTGTTGTTGCTGCTGCTGTTGTCTTTGTGAAAACTGTTGTTGCTGCTGCTGCATTTGCCACTGGTACATGTTTGCTGCGGGAGTAAAGGCTATTTAAATCAACCTGAAGCAAGGCCTACCATAAGCCTTAACCATCTGAGAAAGAGAGAGAGAGAGAGAGAGAGAGAGAGAGAGAGAGAGAGAGAGAGAGAGAGAGAGAGAGAGAGAGAGAGAGAGAGAGAGAGAGAAATTATATATACTAGACATAATCAAGAAGGCAAATCATACAGTATGCAAAGGGTTGGTTGTACCTTGGTTGAGGCCAGGTGGTCGCTGGAAGGAAGGCCAGTGGTGGGACTGTGGCCCCTGGTTGGGACCCTTGGTAACTGAGTGTCGGGCCAACTCCTTCTCTAGATCCTCAGCTCTTAGCGGTGGCTGGTGACAGGAGAGAAGAAGGTTTATGAGCACTTAATGTAGGGCAGACATGCGTCTTGCAACATTTGTACCACAGCTGAAAGGCCACCAACCTACCTGGAGGGGATGGGACGGCTGTGTCCTGGCTGACTGCAGCTTCATCTCCTGCTCCAGCTCAGCCACAGTCTTCACCGAGGGCAGGCCAAGGGGGGCCGACGAGGGCAGGCTACCCACTGGTGGGGGTGTGCCCATGGGCTGTAGCCTGTCCACGCCAGGGGAAGGGGTCCAGATGCTGTTGGACGGAGACCCTGGCAGGTCTGGACCACCCAGGAGGGAAGAGCCGATATGGGGCCCCCCTTGATATCCCCTAATAGAGATGGGGGCACTGGTGGGACCATCATAGCCCCCCACATTCCCCAGCCCCAGCTGTTGTAGCTCATTCAAAAGTGCACTCTCATTCTGTGAAAAAATATTTTTTCTAAGTAGGTTTTGGTAATGAAGAGACAAACATAAATACATGAATGCAGTACAATGGATATATTTGTGTGAAACACTTTCCTGCACAAAGACAGATTGCCACCTCACCTGTAGCTTGGTGGAGTGTCGGTTGGCCTCGGTGATAGAGGCCAGGTGCTGGTGGCTCTCCTCCCAGTCACCGTCCACCACTGCCGCTGAGCCAAACGTCTCGTCGTTGAGGGCGTCATATTCCTCATCCTCATGCCCTCCCTCCACCGCCCCATCTTCAGGCTGCACAGAGGAAGGCACCATCACAGTCAGTGTGTACCAAACATAACAAACATACACACTCATCAATCACCACCAATGAGCTACAAAAAAGAGGGCTCCATGACAGAAGGCAACTCGTACTAAACCAACCATTCACTGTGGTAAGACCTGCCTAATTTGGCAGTTAGGGTTGGGTCAGGGCATGGGGGCAGCACTGCCTCTTTTCCACCACAAAACCAGGTGGATCACCATTCCTAATGAGCTAATTTTATTTTCATTATTATTTATTCTTTATTAAATCATATTTACATTCCTTTTAATTATCCTTTAAGTATTATTAAAAGTAGCATACCTCCCAACATTAACCCCTTCAGTATAGGAACACATTTTTACCATGAGTTTTAGGTATGATTACATGATTTTATTGACACTAGGAATCATCTATGGAGAGATTAATGGTCAGAGTCTGTACTATCTTAATCCCACTCGAGTTTTTGAAGTTGTGTAAAATCAACAAATAATGAGCAGAATAAATAAGAAAATGCATCCCAGCACTGAAGGGATTAAGAACTCTGGATTGTCTGCCTTGCTGTCTAATTACCTCCCTACAAATGGTGAATGTAGTCTCTTAGTCAACTTAAAATAGTGGGAGCAGATGACAGACAAAATATGTTAATCTAGTGTCTCTTGTAAAGCAGACTGATCTGTAAACTAATGTTTTGTTTTGGTTTTCAGCTCATCACATTCCTTGCATGCATCCATAGTTGCAAACATCCATCATTGTGCGACTAAGTTAAGAAGTGTACATGATTGAATTTTTACAGATAATATCTAACACTTTTTTTCTTTTTGGGATTTGGATAACAGAGAGAGAGAGAGAGAGAGAGAGAGAGAGAGAGAGAGAGAGAGAGAGAGAGAGAGAGAGAGAGAGAAAAAAAAAATATTATTTCATTAGAATTTTGTCATCCAACCAAAAAAAAGGCAAGATAATAAAAACTAACATTGTTTAATAACAATACTTCATAGCAAACAAAATATTTAATTTACTAATAAATAAATAAATAAATCACAAAAAAAATTTTTTTTGAGTTCTTGACATGTAGAGAACAGCTTACAAATATCATTACTTCTGAAGCAATCTTATCAAAGAATTACATGACCCTAAAATAAAAAGTTATTCTTCCTATCAATCTTATTGCTTAAAATGTATTATTCTTTTTTTTATATTCCACATTTACAAAGGTTGTCAAAACAACCATAATCTGTCATTAGTCAACCACTCATATTATTCAACAGTTCACAGGGCCTGCACATTGGAAGATGCAGCAGTGACTAGTGTGTGAGCCACCAAACTTAATAAGGTAATGAATTCCTACCATCATCTAACCATCTATTATACAATACACTAGGTAATCTACCAAGTTAAACTGCTTTATGGCAACATAGAGAACACTAGCCAGATCATTGTTATCTAGGTTTTGCAGACTACACAAACACACACACTTGCAGTCTTTCATAACTCTTGTCCCATTGTCTGCCGAGTGGCGTTAGGGTACAATGAGTGCGGGCGGGCCAGCCAGCCAGCCAGCCAGGTAAGAGCTCCACAGGTAAGCTTCCCATTGATCCTATGAGCGAGCGGAGGCAAGGATTGAAACCGACAGGCAGGCATTCGTCAATAATGATGACCTAGTTTACCCAATGGGGATGAATTGATGGTGTGAGTGCTGAACTGGTTTGCGTTGCTGCCTGGCGTAGCTACCCCCTGCCGATCATCACGTAATGTCTAATAATTGCGTCATTCTCTGCATGGCACCAGTGAGACTACTGCAGCAGCTACCTATATACTAGAGTGGTCACCGTGCACAGTAGGGGAGGTGTGGGGGATCAGTGGGTGAGGTAATAATGCAGGGAAAGTGAATAAGCGGAGGCGGTGCAATGCAATGTTTTGAGGACACAACACTTGCACCTCTCACTTTGCCCTGCTCACAACTCCACTATTTCAAGCCTTCCTCAATTTGTACCACCACCACACCGTGCACAGTGCCTTAATTCCTGCACGAGGGGCAAAATAAAGTCCAAATACCGGTAACGAGGCGTCAAATTCGAAGAAACCGTCGGAGTCCATCAGTGAGAGGCCAGTGGCGGGTCATGGCTCTTGTGGTTCCTCCTCCTCCTCCTCTTCCCTCCCCCAGGCCCCCATCAGGTTCCAGCAATGGCGCCCACACCTCTCTCTTGTCTTTTTTTCTTCATGGCTATTTGTTAATATACTTATACTTATTCAGGCTTTATGCTTGTTATTTCTCAGCGGTTATTTTTCGGTGGTAATATCCCTTAGCAGTATTTCACGTCTACTTCATGAACGGCGCCCTTCCTACCATGTTTATTTATTTATTTATCTTGTTTTTTATTTAATTTCTATCTGCCTTCTTCTTCATTATTTTTTTATATTTTTTTTATTTATTTCTGGCATCGATGAATCTGCAAACGTAAGCATTGTTTGGCCTCATTACCTAATTTCCTCTAATCGGTCAAGCTTAAAAGGATAATGAGGCGTATCGTATGCCTTCAAATACCCCTGCCCGTGCCTCTCTAAAGGGTCTAATAGGACTTCTTGAAGGTGGCCAACAGTTCTACAGACAAATATATGTCTTCATTATGAAGAGGATAAACGTTGTCGAGAATCTGGTTAATCATTCATGTGGTATTTGAAAATAGTTATGGTGAGAATACACAGTTTCTGAATGAATAAGGGCCTATGATCACCAGGGTAAGCTGTCAGAATCATTGCTTGTAATGAGATTATCATAACCACCCAACAGTCGACAGGAGCAGCGAAACGAGCATCTCTGCATAGGTTACCATCTCGTTCACCAATGGTTTTCATCTTTATAGATATTCACCTGAGGCCAACATCACTGCAGGGGTTGATTTGTTCATTATGAAACTTTTGTATTTTCATTTGCCACTCCACAAATCTACACCTTCAAGTTATCATTATTGCAACACCAAACTTTCAGATCACCGATCAAGTCTTTCATTAAGTGTAAAATCCTTACTATCTTGGCAAGACTGGCAGAGATCACAGCCTGTCACCCGCATAGGATGCTTCCACCACACCCTGCTCTGCACTCACCACCACCACCATATTATATATATATATATATATATATATATATATATATATATATATATATATATATATATATATATATATATATATATATATAAGGAAAATAGTAAATAAACATAGGTACTTTTTGTTTTAATTTATTTACAAATAAAGACAACAAGAGCAGAGCTGCTGTGCCAGGTTTTATTGTAAAAATACCTCACAGAGGCAAACTAATTGTGGCACATAAGCGGGAAATTGGTGGTAGGTATTTTTGGTTTTCATGTCATGCAAACTACAGAGTGAGAGGGATGCAGCACTGACAGAAGAAGAAGAGGAAGAGGAGCAGGAAGAGAAGAACAGCAGTGCTGCCTTGACACAAGCTGACACTGTTACTCCCCGAATTCTAGATGAATCTGCTGCCCCTCATCTTCATCCTGGAATAGAAAAGGAGAATGAAATTCATGTTAAATAAATGCACTAGTACTCCATACACAAATAAAAAGTAAGTTATGAAAAATTACAAAAAATCAGTGATTACTAGTTTCAAATAAACAATTTTCTAAAATGAATTGATATAATCAAAAATCTTGCCAAAACAATAATAAACTAGACAAGTAATTCCATAAAATATTTCAACCATCATATGCCTCCACACAAACTCACATCAAAGCCAAAGCAAGTTTCCATCTCCTTTTGCACTTCCTTTTTGGACTCCACACTGCCCACCACCTCTGTCTTAAGCTCTGCTGGTTTCTTGTGTTGCAGTTCCAGAAGGGTTGAGCCCGGCACTAGGCATGCTCCATCCACTGAACCTGTAATGAACCATTTCTTATAGTTGCCCTTTACAATGCACAGGAAATAAAATATTTACATTCTTCTAATCCAAGCACAGAGTATGCTGTCAGGTCATTCTCCTACCATATGAAAAAACATTCAATGTAACAATACAAACATATGCAATGGGTTAATGTATATGTAATAGCTGCCATCCTCACCTATAGTGTCTGTGGCAATGGGATCTCCAGTTATAGTCTCTGGTACCATGAGCGGGGAGGCACTCAGGACCCCTCCCACACCAGTGCCATCCAGGGGACCGTCAGTCACTGGGATCCCATCAGACATCATTACATGGCCCTCTCCATCCTGCACCAACAAACCAAAAGATTAACTGTCAACACATGTGTAAAAACTGAACTCTCCATCTCTTTCTTGCTTTTTGTCCCACTGAAAGTCTTCATTCAGGATCCATACGTTATCTCATTCCTTCTTTCAATATGGTCTTAATCATTTAACATGTCAATAAAATACAAAATACTAATCACTAACCATCACAAGACATTGCCCTCTTCAAATATACAACAAATTGAATGGGCTTGCACTCTTCCCTATCTTAGTCTCATGCATGATCCATAGATGTTAAGTCATACAACACCACCAGGTCTTATGATCTTAGCTGAGCTGAAGACCACCACCTTACCTGGAGCTGAATAACCTCCAGAACCACATACTGATTGCCATCTTGGCCTTCCACAGCCATGATTTCATCCTCATCCACATCTCCTGTGTACATCTCCACCTGTACCAAACAAACATAAAATACACAACATGAGTGCAATGCAACAGTCACTGTATGGAAGAAAAAGAAAAATGGCTGAAAATATCATACACTGTGGTGCAAAGAAAGACTGATTAATCAACATTTAATATTATCAATTAAATGAGGAAGAGATGGATAGTAAAATAGTGAATTAATAAACAAGAGTCATGCAAAGCACACCTGTTGGCCATTGATGAGCTGCAGCCTCTTCTGCCGGCCAATCTTGAGAGCCTGAGCCTTCTCCTGGGCAGAGGCGTCAGGATCGTGGATGGCCATGTGGCGAATTAGGTTGCCTGGCGAACCGGAGAAGTGTAAATTACGATAACATTATAATTTCTCATGCTGAGCTAAGTGAAGGGTCTAGATACAACAGAGAACAAGTGATTCATTGTTGAATGAGAGAGATGGATAAATATTGAAAGTACTGAAAGTGTGTGCAATAGATGTGTCATGTAAAGATGGAGAAATGAGAAATGAGATACCGAGTGCTTGGAGTATGTCAAGAAAAAACATTACACTGAAAGAAAGAGGTTATGAAAGAATATGAAGATTGAAGTGTGCAAGAACAAGAATAAGAGCTGCAACTATTTACTGGGAGAAAGCTTTGGAAGCCAGCAAAAGAAACAAATATATGTAGATATGAGTAATCATAAAAGAATGAAGAGATCAACATCAATATAAAGGACATTGGTACTATAGGTGTAACAGCAAAAGAAATACAATACGGGGAACAAAAAGTTAAATATGGAGGTAATGAGGTCACTTGAAAGGAAGGAGTATGTTAATGTGTAGGGAATGCAGCAGCCCACCTTTGTGCCTAAATGCCTTGCCACACTCCGGACACTCCTGAGTCTTCTCCCGTGGCATGGGTGGGATGTACTCTGGGTTGTGGTAGAGGTTCTGGTGACGCTTCAGCAACTGTTTCTGACGGAAGGCCTGCCAAGGGATGGATGGTGAGTGGGGCATTATGGGTGACTATGTGAGGGTTCTTTAATCTATATATTTCAGTGTTTTCCAGAAAGTATATTGTAGTGTTCCAAAATGCATTCCCCCTTTTCTTGATTCTAGTTGAAATACCTAGTTAATTCCTTGTACGCACTGCAATTATTCCTTCCCCACCTCATCATACCTCATCCACAACCAAACACAACACCATCAGTCTTCATCACCATAGTTAATACTCCCTCTACAGTCTCCTACTGCAATAAGATTTCTACTTCTCTATCACACATCATCCTACCTGTCCTATCCTCTTCTCTCCCTTTCTCTAACTCTCAGCATCCTTCAGTATCCATCTGTCATCACTCCCTGGAACACCAATGTCTCCTCCAGAAAAAGCCTGAAACCTCTCGTGCTCCTCCCATCTCCCAGTCCTAAGGTACTCTATCCACTGTGCCTGTGGGCCCTGAGCATCACCTGGTCGCACTGGTCACACTGATACGGCTTCTGCTCAGTGTGGACCAGCATGTGAGATTCAAGATGCCTGGCTGAGGTGGAGGCATATGGGCAGAGGTCACACTTGAAGCACTTCTCGCCCTCATGACTCTTGTTGTGTTGCTTGAACGTGTATCTGCAGGCAAAGATCATTTACTGTAATACTATTGAGACACACTGTAAATATATGAAGTTGCTCCTGCAGTGCTAAGGAAAGATGAGCAGTAAATTTGTATCTATGACTGTAATAGATGGCTTTTTAACAATAACTGAACGAGCACTTTTCAAATAATTTTCTCAATAGAATGTGTCTGGTAGATATACATGTCACACTCAATTCTAAAACTAAAGATAAAGGCAGCAGCATACACAATAGAGATGGACAAGACAACTGGCTAAAAGAACACATTAATAAAAAAATCCAACAGAATAAACTCAAACAATTAGGATGACACAATTAGAGAAGTAAAACTGGCACACAATGGAGCACATCAATAACAACAACAATGATGAGCAACAACACTACAACTGCTATCTGCAAGGATGGCAAGTACATAGAAAGGGATCAGCATTGCGGCACACACCTGTCTGGGAATGCTTTGCCACACTTTTTGCACTTGAGTGGTTTGTCTGATGTGTGGAGCTTCTGGACGTGTATCCTGAGGTCTGTCTTGCGGCCACAGGTTGTTGGGCACAGCTCACAGGCGTACACTGGCTTGTTACCTGTCAGACACAAGGGTACCACTGAACTCTATAATCCCCAGGAAGGCATATGTCTCAAACTCAAGATACCTTACTCAACAAAGACAGTGGAATAAGAAAGAAGAGAACTGAAGATACCTTATTTGAGAAACAAACCGGAATAGAAGAGAATGTGTATCTGAGCAAATGATAGGTAAACATGGAAGTTGATATTTTTCATTTCTACCATCTCATAAGCTTAAACTTTATCATGGGCATACTTCCACTACTTTCAAAGCTCACAGCCATCCCTCCCCCTCTCCTCTTTATTAAATGGTTCTATTCTATCGTCTCAGAGGCTTCCACACCCACGACCCAGTGCTCCCTTCCCTCGGCAAGTGTCTGCTACCTGTGTGTATCAGCTTGTGGGCCTTGAGGGAGTTGGACTGGGTGAAGCGTGCCCGGCAGATCTCACACTCGTACGGCTTCTCCCCGGTGTGAATCCTGAGGTGGCGCTTGAGCTTGAAGGTGTCGGGGCTGGCGTAGGTGCAGTGAGGGCACTGGTACGGCCGCTCACCAGAGTGACACCTCATGTGCCGCTTCAGCTTGCTCAGTTCCACGCTGGCATACTCACAGTCCGGACACTTGTGGGGCTTCTCGTGAGTGTGGATGTAACGGACGTGCCTCACCAACTCACCTGGAAAACAACAATGTCATATCAAAACCATCATCACTTGCAATCATATCAGGAACTTCTCCATGTTACTTTCACAATGTAGTTTCTCCTTCCATCTTAAAAAAGAATTTTAAAAATGAATTTCTGATTAGAAATTTTGAAAGTAGATACAGACTAAACTTCTAGATTTTAAGATCAATACAAAATGTACAACTCTGTGAAGTGGCTGCTTACCTGAGGTGGTGAAGGTGCTCTCACAGTACTTGCAGCGGTGTGGCTTGATGCCTGTGTGTGTGTTGACGTGGTTCTGCAAGGAGGCGAGGGTCTTGAAGCCGCGTTCACACACCGAACACTTGTGTGGCCGCTCTTCGCTGTGAGACTTCATGTGCCGCGATAACAGGTACCTGGGGAGTGGCAGGTCAGTGATTGGTTTGTTATTGCTCTGCCTCAGGTGTAAAGGATCATTGAGAGACACACACACACCAGTAAAATACCTAACAAATATGCCAGTATAAGCCACAATGCTGGGGTGTGTCTAGTACACCTGTAATGGGTGCATGTGTGTACCTTTTAGGACTGGTGTAATTGCAGTAGTTGCACATGTGGGCTTGTGTGACAGTCTGGGACTTCTTGTGGATGATGCGCATCATTTTTTTGTCATCCTCTTCACCTGACTCCTGCAGGGGAGCAAAAGGGGCATAACATCAGATTATAAGACATACACCATGGCTTTTCACAGAGACTTTTATCATAAACCATGTTTGTCTCTGTTTTTAAATACACAGTGGTGGAGTGGTGGGAAGCAGTGGTCACTCACATAGCTGAGTCCCTCATCTGCCTCGTTGAAATCATACACTGTGTCATCCTTGTCAGTGTCGCCAGACTGCTCCACGATGAGGACGTAGCTCACCTCGCCGGGGTTGGTGGCAGATGGCACCAGGGTCACTATCTGGTTGTTGTCTCCTGTATGGAGAGAGAGAGAGAGAGATAGCAACATTGAGAGAACACAAGGGAAAACAGGAGATAAAGGGAAAGAGGTTGGGTCACTGTTAAGATATTTCCAACAACAGTTAGCATGACCAACTGACAGACTAACCTGTATTTAGAACAACAGGACTGTTGGCCTCTCCCTGCTGCATACTGGGTATGACCTGCAGTGTGCCATCCTCCCCGAGTGCCACCTGGCCCTGCGACAGGCTGTCACCCTCCTGCACAGCCACCATCCACCAGGAATAATAACCATTGTGTATAAGCCACTTAGAATTAAAAGTACTACACCAATCATTTCTAGTGTTATGTATATGTAATAGTAGGAAGCTTCAGTATATACTTGAGAATGAATGAGGAGAAGAAAATGATCACAAGAATATATATTAATAACAGTAACTAGAGCTTGCTGTAGCAACAAATATCAGAATGCACACATCCACTCTCTATAAAGGCAAAGCCAAACTACTGCCAGGCCGCACCTCATGCAGGGAGTCCTCCTCAGGGGTGAGCATTACGGACGAGCCGTCTGCTCCCCCAGACTCTCCCTCTGAGCCCTCGGCCGGGTCGGAGGATGACACCACCACCATCTGCTGCTGGCTGCCGTCCACATTCTGGTAGAAGTATTGGCCGGACTCGTCCACAAACACCTGGGCCACATCACCTGGAGCATTCACCTGGATGGTAGCCATTCTAAAGCAGATAATTGGTAATTTGTAAATTACTCAAACAATTAGTTTAAATAATATGAAAACAGGCATCAGTATAGCAGGAATGTCTTATTATCATAATAGCAACAGTGGTGTGAGACAAGCAGTGGTGGTAATCAACTCACTGGTGGGTCCCTGGTCTCCCGTCTGTATCTCCTTATTAAAAGTGTCCAGATAGTTGTGGATGTCACTGATGGCCTCGCCACTCTGGGCTGCCTCCATCCTGTACACAACACACACAACCTTTATTTCAAGTAGTAGTAGTTGTGGACAAGTTCCTTGTTTACTTCCATTAATGTGCTAACTCAAGAGTACAGGAAGGATAATGTCAATAATACTCAAGGAAATCCTTGTTTACTTCCATTAATGTGCTAACTCAAGAGTACAGGAAGGATAATGTCAATAATACTCAAGGAAATCCTTGTTTACTTCCATTAATGTGCTAACTCAAGAGTACAGGAAGGATAATGTCAATAATACTCAAGGAAATTAAAGTATCTTTGAAATACTAATGTACCTGATGATCAAACAAAAACATTTCATAACTAATGGTGATGGTTAGGTGCTGACTGATCAATGTAGAGAGGTGTGTATGATAACTGAAGGTGGTGGACCAGACAGTGAAGAGTGCAGTACATGCATGGATGGTACAACAAAGAGAGTACCTTCACTGCTTACTTCTCATTGATTCCCTCAGACTTATTTCAATACGAAATAAAAACTCTAATAAAGAAAGGGCAGTGGGAGACAGTAATGGTGACTGGTAACAGCCCCACAGCAAGGTCATTCTCCTCCACCCCCGCCTAATAATTGCTGTAACATGCAGTTAGATCAGCAGTAAAGGTGCTTCCCCATTACAGTGACATGTCCAACCCACAAATGTTCAGATTGGCCAGGGGCAAGACCAGCTTTGCCTCATCCGCCACGTAGTGATAGTAGGAGAGAACCATTACTACCACCCACAGGAACAATACCTAATTGCAATTCCCCCATTGTAATCCCAAGCCACATTAGTTAGAGTACCAGTGGTGAGAGGAAAGATGGGATATGGAGCTTCCTCAGCAAGAATAGCTAACCCTTCCCTGTGCCTGGGCTGGCTCATCACAACAAAGGCAGCAGCAGCAGCAGCACGTAATGGCCGCCGCCTGCTCGCTCCTCCTCTCCTCGGGCCATCCCTCAACACCCCTCAGCCTACTGCTGTTCCACACCTCCCAGCCGCCCTCATGCATACCCGGCGTGGGTGAAGGGCCCCTAGTGAGTGCCTCTCGCTGGGCCTCAAACAACAACCACGCAACCTGACGGACAAAGTCACATTTAAAGCTTTGAGAAATGAAACGTAGGGGGCATTACTGGCGGCCTCGGGGACCCACCACAGGCTCCCCGCTATCTGCCCTCCTCAACCCTCGCCACACTTCCTTACTGGCTGCTCGTGGTCCTGGCCGATGCTTAGGCGCTGTGCTGACCGATGCCGCGGGAATAAAGGATGCTGGAGGGGTGCGTGATGATAAAACTGCAAGATGAATAACGGCTGGGTCACTCCCGCGGCGGCCGTCAGAGCGCGCGGCAACAATGGCGGCCTGGCCCAGTCCCCCTTACTCTCATCGCCCCCATGTTATTTTCCTGGCTTTCCTTTTTTCCTTCGTACTCCGTTTTCGCCCCTTCCACGTTCCATCTTGGTATTTATCACATCATGGCATGATGTCATACGTTGCTGTGCCAGAGGAGTACTTTGCTGGTCTCTCATTAATTGTTTCTTCACAGATTTATGCAATGTTTCATAATCAAATGTTTAAGAAGATAATAAATCTCTAAGTACTCAACAATTGAGTATTCAATGGACTCAATTGTCTTTATTTGAACATATTCGGATGAACTTTTTCTCCGCTTTCACATTGAAGCTCCTCTCTCCCTCCCCTCCCCCTCCTCCTTTTCTTACCATACGTGTTTATGCATATGAAATAGTTACATCTTGTGCTATTCATATTCCTTTCTTGTTGAAACACGATTCTCTTTCTTTTTATAGTTATGAAGGCAATCCTTGATGGTGGATTAGAGTTAATACTGATTGTTTCTTCTGATAAGAGCAGCGTTGAAAAATTTGCATATTACATCAGAAATTAGATATATACATTTTTTCCCCTTGGCACTGTGATTAATTGGTACACTTTTCCCTGTGTGTTTTCCCTCGGCGTTGGAGGGTTGGAGGTGGGAGCGACGGGCCGGGGGGGGGGGGGGGGGGCAGCCGATCAGCTGACCATCAAAACACTGAGGGGGGCGGAGGCACGGGGTGGCTCAAGGGCTGACAGTCTGACACGCTCATATCACCGCTGCTTTAGGTATCACCGGTGTCTGTCAAATATATATTACAACCGTGATAAAGAACCATTTCGTCCAGAGACTCATTGACGTATTATTTCATAGTAATGGTGGCTAGGTGATGGGAAGTGTGTGTTGACACCCACCTCACTACTGTTAAGTCGCTGTGGGTGGTCTGAAGTGCCTTACTACTTCTGTTTTGTTGGTGGGTGTGGTCTTCCGTTTGACTATTAACCTAAGCTATGTTTAGGTCTTCTTTACCTTGCTTGTATGTATATCTGTTTTGTATTGGTGTTTCACTAAGTTCTTTAAATCTCTTCCACAATTTCTATCTTACAGACTGACGTGGTGCACTATCGAGAGGAAGGATGGCCGTGGTAGAGAGCCAGAGCCATGTGTTTCCATCACGGGTGCCAGCAGAGGTTAAGACGCTAGTGAAGGCTACTCACACCATGGACAAAGCTGTCTTCAGGCGACTCATTAAAAGTAACTAACCCTCCACGCCATTATTATTATTGTTGTTATTACCTTTATCATTTATTATAATTATCTTTCAAGCTTGCTCAATAATTTTAGAAGGGTCTTTTTGAGTAACATTTCACATTTTTCTCCCCTCTTTATCATTTGATGTGGTGGTGTTCCTGTCAGTTGCCCTGGGGTACCTGCAGGGTGGAGGAGCAGAACAGGAGGCAGCCATTACCCACCTGTGTGGAGCAAGCAAAGCCACCACTGAAGAACAGGTCATGGTAAGGGAGAGGATTTAGTAATGTAATAGTTGAAAACCTGTTTTACAAGATGCTTTTCCTAAAGGTGCAATTATAACTAAATATTATTTAAAAATTAATTGATATCCATTTATATGTATTTTCTGCTTAATGAAAGCTGCAGATACATCCATTCTTTTAGAGTGTGTGTGTTCAATATTCTGGAGTGATAAGTCTGCTGAGAGCTGTCCTGAGGCTCAACACCACCACCACTCGTCAAGATGCGTTAGTGGCAGACCTCACAGCCCTTGGGTGAGTGCCAAATCTGCTCCTAGAACACATAGGTTGGTTTTCCATGGCTGGATGTTTAGCTCCAGTAATCAAATGGTACTCACTGTGATTTTTCCAGGTCCCATCATGATTCTACAATAGCTCTGAGAAAAAAAAAGTTTTAGGCAATGGTAGTGATAACATTTCCTCTCAGGCTACCAGGTGAGTTTGCTGTGGATGTGGGCCGAGTGGTGTATGGAGCAGCCCGGCCAGACATTGACCAACAGCTGGTGGCCAACTCCCCGTCTCTACCCACCCTGGCTCACATGAGTTGGAGGGTTGATGTCACTATTTCAACAAGGTATGACTCAAATTTTGCCAGAGAAAATACGATCATAATTTCTGGGGTAAAATTATAACAATTATGGAAATTCATCATTATTGCTATTATGGTACATATTAAATTAAAGATTAGAGTCTGATTTGGTGTAATCATGTCTGGCATCTAGAAACTTTCAAATGAGGATAAGCATGGCACAAGTGGCTTCTAGTTTGTCTATGCAACTTGTATTCACACACTCCTGGCTTCTCACCATTCCAAAAATTTATCTTTCCACTTTTTGAAATAGTTGTGCCTTTGAGTCTTTTGCAACATTACATAGATTACTCTCATTGTAATGTTTGTAGCTGGATCATTACAAGTATATATATGTAAATTATCATGATAGCAGCAGTTTAAAAATTAAACACCTACTTGCAGATTATACATAAATTCTATTCAAGGTACACACTGGCACATAAGACAAATGTTCTAAATTTCTCATATCAGATGACATTGTTTCCCTCAGCTGGTTGTCAAGAGTACTAGAACCAGTGGTGGTGATACGGATGAAGACCAGCACTGGTGCCTCTCACACTTTCCAGGTTCCACTCAACAAATTCCACGTATTGAGGTTTACAGTAGCAAGCCTGCTGCATCAGATGGGCATGCTGCAGGCTGCTCCAATATGCAAGAAGTAGAGGCAGTGGTAGTTGTACTGGTGGCAGTGGTTGTGTTGGTGCAAGGTGTCATGCATTTATGTGGATGACCATTTCAAATGATATGGTGTTACATAACCTCTGATGGTTGTTTGAACAAGATTTTCTCCTAGATATAATAGGAGCTTAGAGTAGAATACATTGAATACAAAACTTAGTGTTATTGTTGTGGTGGTGATGAATAATGTGAATATGTGGTTTGTGGCTGTTCCAAGTGCAGTAGACAAGTCAGTGATGAGCGACTGGGTACTGATTGATGAATTCTCATGAAGCCAAGATCCTCTATTCAAACTAGGTATATGAGCTTTCCAATGCAAAAATGGAAGTTTATTTATAATAAGCTTCATAGGCTCGTAACAAATACTTTTCTATGTGGAATGATTATAGATCTATTCTGACCACAGACAAACGTCAGCAACTAACATTTTGTGCTACACCTGCAAGTTTGATTTTTTATTTAATGATCCAAATTTCCAAGAAATCCAACTGTGATCTATGTACAGCAGTAGAATAGAGTGTGAGCCATTTGTCATCCATCCATGATTTACATTTTTAAATGTTCTTAGTACCATGGCAAGGACTGTGACATGATCATTAAAAGAAAAAAAATTACACAATAAAAATCACTCTCCTATATCACACATTTGTACAACTTACTGGCAAAGATCTCTTTCAAGAACCAATTTTCATATTGTTCCTGGCACCAATTTAGTGTTTAAACCTTGCTGAACATCACTCTTACATACAGATCACTTCCTTCACAATAACTCAAAACTAGAAAGTAACTGGTATAAAAATTATGTGCATATTTTGTGATGTACAAAAATTCATTTATCCTGCCATTGCTTCATGAAAAGCAGTATAATCCATCACAACACATTCTGTAGTAATGAATGATATTACTGCTAGGAACACTACCCTGTACAATAATATACTTTTCTCTTATCCTTGATCAAATTCAGTAGAAAAGAAATATTACACATACCAATGTACAGTATAATATATATATTCATTAAAACAGTGGTATTGGTATCTGCTTTCGGCGTAGGGCTAGAAATGGTTACATAATCAATTACCATAATATTCCTTTCAATTTAGAAATACATACTTGATAGTTTTCATGTAGTAAATTTTGTTTGTTTGTGTGTGTATGTGTACACACACACACACACACACACACACACACACACACACACACACACACACACACACACACATAGATACATACACACATACATACATACATATATACATACATACGTACATACATACGAGTATAATAACAACGGCATATGGCAACTCTCTGATGACTTCTCTGGTAACTATTCACCTTAAGTCTACTACTGTTTCACAGCTCTGTCAACACTCCAGGACACTCCAGGTGGGTGCTTCACATTCCTTCCCCAAGCCAAAATCCTGTAAAATTTTAACTTTTGATTGAATCCAGTTTCAATATCACATCTCACGGATGAACCACTTAAATTTTGGACAAGTATTTTTTTTACTTGTCTAACTCACTGAACTTTTCTTACCCACTAAGTCCCACAAAAGTACTGCCTTCAACTAAGCCTCTGAAATTATCACATCATTAAGATAGTAAAATGCATGGTGGCCTGAGAGTACAGCAATACATACAGTCTCAGCTCAAAACCAAGAGCTTCAAGGTTGGAGTGTCTGAGGAACATTGTGTAGACTAGGAACACAAGTCTAAGTGATAAAAATTGATGCTGCAGTTATATCAACAATGTGTGGTGCTTAATTGTTAGCTGGGTTAAGAAACCAATGTTCCAGAACCAAAGATAGCAATTTTCACAATAATCAATGTCTTTCATCACAACTACTTTCATTAATTGGGTGCAGATGGATCTATCATAATGATACCATCACTCACACACACAGCACCTTTGAACAGATAAGATAACCTAAGGATTTATCATGGAGGCTGTTATAGGGACTTGCCAAATAATTGAGAGGGCTGTTGGCCTTACAATCCTGACTGCAAGCCCAACTGGACTAGTAAATGGCTAATCCAAGTTCACAACCATCCATAACTATTCACTATCAAGGCATATCATCAGTTCATATCATCAGTTGAAAAACAAGAAAATAATGACAAGGAACAGAATGAATTCCAAGCTCAGCATCATCCCTAAAATGAAGTTCAATTCTGTAATCTTTTAGGTTTGAGTTTCTTCATGAGAAAGAAAAAGAGGGAATGGTGAAGGGACAGGAGTCATCAGAGATTGATTTAACAGACAGTCTTTTCTTAACCCAACGCTGAAAGCAGCCAATCCCAAGCTACCCTTTTTTAGCAATCGAAAATGCTTTTCTTCTTCCTCTTACAAACACAACACAATACGCACACTCACACAACACACACACACACTCACACAACACACACACACACTCACACAACAAACACACACACACACACACACACACACACACACACACACACACACTGTTTATACAACAATGCTTACAAAATTAAGCCAGTCATGGAGCTATACTCCTTAGAGCATTTCTGACTCACAAGTCCAGGACAGAAGTCACGCAAATGTCTTTTCTTTTATGGGTGAGCAGACCGGTAGGAAAAGTATGAGAAGTGAGAAGGTCAGTGGATTGTAGTCGGCATGGTGGAGGCAAAGACACACGAACAACAACTGCTGACGTTCACTAAAGCACTGATGGCTGGATCATGACTTATCACAAAGATTTACATGTGAACATACTAGTGTTTGAGAAGTGCATTCAGCTGTCGTCAACATCCATGGATACACTCATGAAATGGGACATGTCAATGGATGAGTTGTTCATGGGAACATCAGGTAGGATAGAGGCCAGACCAATGTTCTCAAGGCCAAGAGACCCCACCAGATTCAGCATGCCTCCCGTCACGTCGCCACGGTACACCATCGCAGCAGACATGGAGGGATAGGCAGACTTTCTCCCTCCTTCACACCTGACCAAATGCCGTGCTAGACAGGGAATAAAGATTTCAGTTGGAGGTAATGTCAAAATTATTGATCAAGTGTTGTGAAAATGACTGAGGCTAAAACTAACATTCATATGAAACATTTGGAAATCTGAAAAGACAAAAGACAAAAGTGAGAGTGGCACTGATGACAATTGAGAGGAGGGAAAGTATAGAAGCCAAGAGGGATATAAAACAAAATACTGATATCCATTATAGATAGCATGGAGTGGAGTATAAGTCACTAATACGTAGTCATGAGAGAAACATATAGAGTGCCAAAGTTAGATTGATCTCACTTCAAAATGGCCAACTTGTATAAACTTGGTAAAGATTGAAGTAAGCACAATACTGACTTGGCATCATTACATTTGAGCACTCACTCACCTAGGTGGTTGCCACTGGTAGAGCTAAAGCCACAAATGCAGAAAAGGGGTTTGGGGAGGACAATGGGAGCAGATAATTTGTAACTGGTTTTCTTGTTGCGTCCCTGCGGATGGAAGGCGTCGGCGTGCTTGATGATCATGTTCCGACAGCAGGTGGAGTACACACAGCGGGTGCACTTCAAGTAAGACCTGCAGCCACCACAACAACACTTCATAAGTTTGAGAAATGACAATTTTACCATTTGCAACTTTCATCCTTCCATGTCTTTCATCATGCAATAGCATACCAGAAATTCCCTTTCTATGCCAACCATTATCTTACTACCAAACATTTCTTGGAATCTTTATACCTGGCCAACATCCCAGGGAAGGGAGTAAATAAACATGGGACAAGTTAATGTATACAATTTGAATAATGCAGGACCACACTCGTAAAAAGTGTACAAGAGAACAAATGAAGCAGTGTCGGGGAAATCTGGGTTGGTACTTATATATCAACATTATTACATACAAAACATAAAAATAACATTCAAAACCAAGTTACAGGCATAGAATACATACTTGAAGTGATTGGACATGGAGAAACTGCCTTTACATTCTAAGCACTTGTAATCCTTGAGGTCAGAAACATTAATCTTTAAATCTTGCCATGCAAGGGTGGTAGACAAGGCCATCGGCATAACAAGTGAGTTAGCAGGAGAGCTTGCAGAAGAGGCCTGCTTTCTGATCCAGGGTCGGAACATGATGCGGCTCTTCTGTCCAGCAGGGATCTTGTAGCGCTGCAGCCCTGAAGGAACCAGTGAACACACATATATAAATCTATACTTCAAGTCAAGCTCAAGGCTACTTCAAAAACTGGGGTCATTTATCACACAAATGCTCAACAATAAAATAAAGTCAGTAACAATTTGTATACTTTTGGTAGCACAAATTAATCTGAGGAAAAACAGTGAAAAAATACAGTAAACACTTCACAAATCTTACTTTTAACATGCCATAACTTATCTACAAACAAATTCCTTGATCACAATGGATGGATAGGAGGCTACAAAACTCACCTGGGAAGCCAGCACGGCTCATGTGGTCCCTCTTCTTGTGTTCATCCCTTAGATATGTACTATAGAAAATCAGTTGACACTGTTTACAGCCAGTATGCTGATGGATGTGTCTCTGCATGAGGGAGAATGGAGGCATAATTTTAAAATCAGATTCATCTCTTTTACAGATCATGTTAAAAATGATGATGTAATCATTAAGACATGTTTTAAACTTTCATTCAGGGTATCTTACCTGCAAATGCTGATACATGCGATTGGAAAAGGAATTACTTGTGTTTGGACTAATAGACTTGACACAAAGGCAAAAGTGACACTGCACGTACGCTGTGTTCTTGTGCTCCTGCAAGAAAAAGATAAAGTTATGAAGAACTATTGGAACACACTATCTATTCAGCATCACAACACTCAGAATTCCTATCACACTCTCAGCACAACCTTAGTCTGGCTTTATCTCTTTTGACTTGACCTGTGCCATGAATGAGAATGAATGCATGAATGGTGAGCAGACATCAATGTGTGAACAGGACACAACCTTGAGGACCTGTGTGAAAAGTTTCCCTCACACTTGGTCTTAATAGCTGATGATGTAAGAAGACAAAAAAAAAATAATAAAAGAAGCTGTAAGAAGCCATCATGTTGCAGTCCCTGTACAAAACACACACCTATCCTATTCCACATATCCCCATTCATAAACATTTTTAATCTTTCTAAAGCTCTCTGATGCACAAACTGGAATGATGGTTTGGATGAATAATAATACATTCCTTCACACAGCACATTCCTCTAAATTTCCACTCATTCCCCAACACCTGAGGACCGGATTCTCTCTAATGGGAACAAGAGCACACTCCACTTCTAGAGACTACCACACCACCACAATACAAGTGTGTCCCTCTCATCACCACCACTCACCGTATTGAAATGGTCAATGAGGCTGTAGAGGATGGACGTGACAAAGTTGCACACCTCACAACGGTACGGCAACTCACTCTCAAAGTGTTTCTTAGCCATGTGGTTCACCAAATTGTACTCGTTGATGAAACCCTCAGAGCAGATGCGACACCACATTAGTCTGGCGTCCAAGTGCATGTGTTTCTGTGGAGGAAAGACAAGAAGAGACACATGTACAGAAAGCATAAATATCTCTTTGATGAGGTTTTCAACATTCTACCTCTGTTCACTTCATACATTTATTGTGAAAAGGAGAATATTAATACATTCTACAAATATCGTATAGCAAACAGCAAAGCTAATGGACCATTACAATACTAAATAAATCAGATACATAAAAAGTATTGGAAAATGCAAACTCTGAGAAATAGCCCATTCATTCATCACTTGTTTTCACCATTTCCTACACATTAGTCTGAGGATTTCACTTCATAAGTTTCTAGAATATGCCATTAGAGTGGTAGAAAACTAGCCAATGGAATACAGACATGGTGGGTGTGAGAGGACTATTCTAACTTACAACTCTTTGGTGGAAAATCCTCTTCTCCTCTGTGGTGAAATGCTCGGCACAGTAGTCACAGCACACTTTGTTGTCCCAAGGTCCCAGGCGGCTCAGGTGGAGTTTGAGATGAGTGTAGAAATCAATGTTGTTTTCACACACCATCTGGCCAGGAAGGAGAGGAGGGACTTAGGACCTTCAAGATCAGGAATAAATAGTAGCAGGGGAGCCTTTGCTTGTGAATCATGGTCACATCAGTATCATCAGTTATTAGGTAGATCACATGAGACATGGAGTAAGATCTCAGGGTACTGGCAACAAAGAACATGACAATCAAATTACTCATATCTATGTTTATCAGGCTGACCCACATAAATTGGGAACCAATCTTTCAGAACAATAACAAGAACAATAAGAGAAATAAAGGCTACTACTTTACATACTCTTAGTTTTAAACTTTACATATTTTGCTATGACTTAACTCTACCTCCCTCCACGCTCTCAAGCTAGCGAAGCCTTACCGAGCATATATGGCAGACAAATTTAGCAGTGTTGATCTCACGGCCCAGCATTGGATCACCTAGAATCTGGCCATAATAGAAAGGTTCCAGCTCCGTGGTCTCTGCCTTGGAGGCCGGGGTAGGGACAGCCACACTCTTGTTTGGAGCTGGTGATGGTGGTTCTCTGTGCCATAAAAAAAGTCATGAAAGCATCAACTTTAATTTTTTTGTCTCCTGATCAAAACATGCACTAACAGAAACATGGATATAATAAATACAATAAAACACTGACTTATTGAATAGAAAACTCTTCAAGCAAAAAAAAATTATTAACAATTTATCTAAAATCCATGAACAATTTGAAATCTTAACACTTAATGATCCAAGAAATAAACACACAAGCACAAATGTAAGGCCATTACCATCAAAGGTAAGTAATGATCACAACAGGGAGTTACGATAAAAGCATGAAAGACATACATAAGCTATAAGACCATACAAAAGCTTTAACACACAGACACTACTTACATTTGGAGTCGCCGGGCTGTGAGCAATACTTTGTTGCTGTGATCCAAGGGAGTTTGTGTCTGTGAAAGAGAATCAAATCCTTTAATATCATGAAATGTGAAATACATGAGCAAAATTGTGAATCTACAGAGGAAAAAGTATAGTGGGTGGGAGTATCACAAAAGGAACATTAAAACACTGGCCATATGGAAACAGTGGGGAAAAAAGTGAGAAGAAAGTATATAGTATATATATAGTCTTGGGGGCAAAAGGATGGTCTGCACTGAAATGGGAGGGCAGATTTCTGGAGCAAATGAAAGGGGGGAATGAAGAAGAGGCAAGAAGAAAATGGAGCTTTCCTATGAACAGACATTAGGTATGGACAAACAAATAGACAGGAAGACTTTGGTTCACTCTAGTTAGAGGACAAAGTAGTACTACATATCAACTAAAATACTATATGTGAGGTACTCTACAATGTGAAACAATTCAACAGAAAAATGGAATGACTGTTTTTTACTAGAAGACAAAATTTAGACTTAATATGCCATGCCAAATTGGATAATTGTATTAGATTAGAAACCAATACCTGCAAGTGTTGTTACAAAGAGAATGAGATAAGGACGATGAATGTTAAATGACAGTTCATCTTATGTAATTACTTGGGTGGACTTAACTGAAGGTTCAAGCAAATCAATGATATAAGACAAATAAGATGTGAACAAGAAACCCCAAATCACCCACCACTGTCCGTAAAGTTATAATGAAAGCAATGTCTCTTTGTAGGGATGCAAGAGATCAAGACACATTGGTTGGTATCAGAAATGCTTTGCTCTCTCACCATGACTATTTTCCAAGGCCACAGAGATGATTAGTGGGTTTTTCAAGAGCATTTCTCCAGTTAATAAGTAGAAATCTTGTCACTCTGCCTCTGAACCATAAAAAGACCTTAACAACTCATGCAAATTTAGATCCGGCCTTTTGCATTAGTGGAAGTGAAGCACAGAAGTGTTTAAGAATACAAGTCATTATCTCACCGCCACCAGTAACACAACATATGACATAGTGTGGAGGCTTCAATGGCTTAACGAACACACCATCACTCACCACAGCACTTTGGTCAAGGCTGACTTGGGGATTGATGGGTCCATTGTTGTTTAAGGTGTTCATGATGATGGAAGGCTGCAGAGAAGTGGGGCCCTTGGGAACATGCTGACTCTTGTACCTCCAGTTATGATGTGGTGACTGTGCAACAAAGTCCAGCAGGTGCAGCACTCCAGGGTCTGGCAGCAATACATGATTAGCAGGTTAGGTTGTAATTTGAATAAAAGTTGGTTGTTGGATGGCTTCTGTCATTTGTTCACTGATAAACACCAAGTGCACCTCATCTCCATTCCACAATACCTCCTCATGAACCCTACTCTCATGTTTCAGCCCTCACAGTGCAGTAAATATCTCAACTGCTGTGGAATCCAATGAAATATTCAAAAGAATCCTTCAACCACAAATCAAATATAATACAATGCTCCTATTATTAAATCTGTCATACAATAATAAATTAATTATAAAATAGTGTCTATAAGATAATGGTCATAGTTTCTTAATTTTCCTCTAAATACTTATGTATTATCTGTGTTTTGAAGAACAAGCAGAAGAACACAAAACCCATCCAAACTGCCTGTACTATATACTTGGTAAAGCCATTCAAACAAGAGACCTCCTCTCACTAGCAGGCAGGCCAGGTGCACAAGCCACATCACAAACATGCTTCTCAATATGCCTAACTCACAGAAACTAGATACAGACAGAGATCAAGAGAAAGGCACCCTACTGCCTGCCCACTGCAACTCACTCTCAGCCTCTCTTGCAGTGAGGTAGATGATGTGATCCACCATGTTGTTGTAGGCCTGAGCCGCACAGTGGCCGTACCGCTCCCGCCAACACAGTTCATCCAGCACCAGCTGCACCTGCTGCAGGTTGAGCTGTGACAAGGCACTCTGATGGAAACACAGAGAAACAATGAATGAGATCAATTGCAGCATTAGCTAGGTAGTATTGCTTTGGGTCTTTGTTGCTCAAGCAGGCCAACACACTACATGTATATATATATGCTCCATTAATACTGATTAATTACACTTGTTTAAGGTCTGGGACACAACAGTATGCACCATGTTACACACACACACAAACACAAAAACACACACACACACAAAAAAAAAAAAAATAAATAAATAAATAAATAAATAAATAAATAAATAAAATAAATAAATAAAAAATAAAAAATAAAAAATAAATAAATAAAAAATAAATAAATAAAAAGGAGCATATCAATCATTATACATGACTGAACATTTCTTACGATTGAAAATTAGTGATCTGAAATTGTAATCTATTATAACTTGAAAGGCACTACATCTATATAAATCTACAGTACTACATAAATATACACATACAGGTTAACAGATATACAAATAAATGTACATACATAGATGTGAGTGAATGAATTAATGGAAACGTACAATATACAAATAATACATACAAGAAAGAAATTTGAATGGAACCAACCTGGAACATTTTTGGGACGTGCTTGCGGAGGTAACTCATGATGCGGGCGTTGAACTGCAGACTGTCCTCATTGTCGTTGGTCTCACACACACTCACCTGCAATGATAGACTCACTCTTACTTACTGTGAGAGAGAGAGAGAGAGAGAGAGAGAGAGAGAGAGAGAGAGAGAGAGAGAGAGAGAGAGAGCTTATAATGACAAGGTAACCATTGCTGCTGGTGCTGTTGCTCACCCTGGTGAAGTTCATGTTGTAGAGACAGTTCCGGTCCACTGACTGGTCACAGAGGATGAGTGCGTTGGTGTGCACCACTCGCTCCAGAGGCTTCAGGATCCGCACAAACCTCTGACGGGAAGAGCTGCCGGGCTCAGGTTCAGATGCAAACAATCGGTATGACTTCATTTTGCGATCATACAGCCCAAGAATCTCCACCTGCAGGAGCAAAATAAGGTGAGATAACATGAGTACCCACTGTGTTTCAGGGCACCACATTTCTAATACATGTATCCACACATGAGATGAATGAATCAAGTAAAAATGATACATAATATCACAAATAAGTGTCATCTAGGCTTAATGAACTCAGAAATGCCCCAATGAATTTCACAGGTGTCTTTCTTACATGGTGGTTCACTGCTGCTCCCCCATGGAAGCCCATCATAGCTATCCCATTGAAGGGAGTTCAATGAAGCATACATGAAATTATGCTTGGCTATTTCCCTCTCCATACCTTGACAGCTTTCTTGGTGCCATCAGCAGTGCTGGTGCCAAGACTGACAATGCCCAGCTCCACTGTGGTGCCATCAAAGCCAAAGTCGTACACCTTGTCCTGCAGCATGACTGAACACACGCACCGCAGGTACTGGAACATCTTGTTGATGAAGTTCTTGTCCACCTTCAATAAATCACATACCACAACATTAATACATTTTTTTTCTCTTACAAAGAATTAACTAAATAAAAAACATTATCTTGTTTCAAGTGTATTTCTGGACATGAACAGTGAAAATCTTTTGTATGAGATCTTGAAACGACTTCATAATCATCTAACCAGATCTACTGTAGTTTCACACTCACCTTGACCCAGTTCTCTACATTGCTAACGGAAGTTTGGCAGCCCCAGTGGTAGATCAGTTTCAGTACTGACGTTGGTGCCACCTTGTAATGAAATAAAATTAAGATTTATTTTCTGACTATCGAGTCAAACCATCTTACTGTCAACATATCTTAAAATCCAAACATGATCTTCAACCACAACCATTTGAACAACATATCAAGCCACTATAAACACAGCATGCAAGGTGAATACATCAAGTTCAATCCTCACCTTGTCTATTGGGGTAGAACCAAAGATGGAGCCACTGTAGACAGAAATGTATTTCTTTCCACAACAATCACTAATCCATACATATCCCCCACTTGTTGCCAGAGCCTTGGGATCTGAAAACATTCCCAGCTGCAAAGATAAGATATGACAGTCAATAAATAAGCTTTATGTTTCTGAGTTGACAATGCTAATCAATATAATAAGGGAAATAAGGGAAAGTAAATGTTTTGTGAAGAGGTACATTATGAAGTATCTGTTATACTGAACACATCAATATGGTGCAACCTCTCCATTGAAGCATGACAATTTATTTTCAAACATGACTTCTTTATCATTATTATGCCACTACAGTGGTACCTCTGATTCAAATTTAATTCGTTCTTTTTGGCTGTTCGAATTGCAAAAATTAAAATTAGGAAGCAATTTTTACCAGAGTGTGTGTGTGTGTGTGCTTGTTTATGTTTAACTTTTTTTTATGTTTTCAAAGTTCTTTTATGTTTAATGTCTGAAAAACTTACAAAAAAGATTTTTAAAAACCCTCATAAACATGGAAAACCTTGAAAAATGTCAAAACATGAAAACCACCTTTGTAAACCCCTTAAAACATCATCAAAAGAATGAAAACACCTTAATAAGATCTCAAATAACATGAAAACTCTTAGAAACCAATAATATAAACATGAAAAACATTTAAAAGCAAAAATAAATAAAAAAATAAATAAAAAAAAAAATCTTAATCCCCCCAAAATCACCATTAACCTAATGTAACCTAACCAAATGTTAACCATCCTTTGCAGGTAGGACATGCAAAACATCTTTTAAAAACTGTAAAACCACCTTCAAAACCTTAAGAACTGCCAAAAAATACCCATAACCTAACCTAACCTAACGAAATTTAACTTTCCATTACAAGAGTCCCAGTGGTCCAATCTGGTGGTTTTCAAGGCAAACAAAAAACATGAAAAACCTTAAGAAAGAACCTAAAACACCTTGAAAACACCCTTAAAACCCCTATAAACAACCTTAAAAATACCTCCAAAAAACACCCCTAACCTATCCTAACCTAACAAAACTTAAAGTCCCTTTACATGTCTCCCACTCTTACAACTTGGTAGTGTTCAGAGAGAGCAAAAAACATGAAAACCTTAAGAAACAACCTTAAAACACTCTAAAAATACCCTTGAAAACCCTAAGAACCTAAAAAAATACCCCCCCAAAATATCCCCTAACATAAACTAAACCTCAAAAATGTCAAAAACATGGAAACTGCCTTTGCAAACCCCTTAAAACATCATCAAAAACATGAAAACACCTTAATAAAACCTCGATTAACATGAAAACTCCCAAAAAAACAATATAAACGTGAAATACCCCTTTAAAAAAAAAAAAAAAAAAAAAAACTTTAAACCACCAAAAATCACCCTTAACCTAATGTAACCTAACCTAATGTTAACCATCCTTTGCAGGTAGGACATGCAAAAACATCTTTTGAAAACTGTAAAACCACCTTAAAAAACCTTAAGAACTGCCAAAAAAATACTCCTAACCTAACCTAACCTAACGAAATCTAACTTTCCATTGCAAGTGTCCCAGTGGTCCAACCTGATGGTTTTCAAAGCAAACAAAAAACATGAAAAACCTTAAGAAAGAACCTTAAACATCCTAAAAACACCCTTAAAACACCTATGAACAACCTTAAAAATATCCCCCAAAAACACCCCTAACCTATCCTAACCTAAAAAAACTTAACGTCCCTTTACATGTCTCCCATTGTTACAACTTGGTAGTGTTCAAAGAGAGCAAAAAACATGAAAGCCTTAAGAAGCAACCTTAAACACCCTAAAAACACCCTCGAAAACCTTAAAAACCTGAAAAAACATCCCCCAAAATATCCCCTAACATAACTAAACCTTAAAAATGTCAAAAACATGAAAACTGCCTTTGCAAACCCCTTAAAACATCATCAAAAACATGAAAACACCTTAATAAAACCTCAATTAACATGAAAACTCCTAAAAAACAATATAAACGTGAAAAACCCATTTAAAAACAAAACAAAAAAACCTTAAATCCCCCAAATCACCCCTAACCTAATGTTAACCATCCTTTGTGGGTAGGACATGCAAAAACATCTTTTAAAAACCATAAAACCACTATCAAAAACCTTTAAAACTGTCAAAAAAACACCCCAAACCTAACCTAATCTAACAAAATGTAACGTCCCATTACACCTAATGAAACCTAACGTCCCTATACAGGTCTCTCAGTGTTACGACTTGACAGTGTTCAGAGCATGCAAAAAAAACGAAAGCATAAAGAAACAACCTTAAACACCCTTAAACCTCCTAAAAACCTTAAAAAATATCCCTCAAAATAGTGGTACCTCTTGATTCAAATATAAATAGTTTTTTTGACTGTTGGAATTGCAAAAATTCAAATTAGGAAGCAATTTTTACCATTGAAATTAATGTAAAAACATTTAATCCATTTCAGTTTATTTTAAATAAAAAATACTACACTCAACCCCCAGCTATTGTGAGAAATTCGTCTCTTAACACTGCCGCAATAGCTAAAAACGCAATAGCCATTGTTATGAAGTAATGAGAAAAAATAAAATTGGTTCTGGCCCATCAGAGTGGCACCGTGTTTTCCCCTCATCTCATCATAATTCATAGATATCGTTCACATTTTGAAAGTATAGAGTAAACAGAGACATGAAATTCATAAAAAATATATATATAAAAAAACAGGCATAACAAAAGACTTATTTACTACAGTGTGAAATTCCCAAGGCCCAATGAAGATTAAACAGGCCTCCCCCAGGTCCCCACCTCCCTCTCATGCACTAAATACAGAAACAGATCGCGTAGTATTCCCCCTCTCCCCCTCACTCCATCCCTATCCACTCTCAATTGATACACAAACAGACCAAATAGGCCGTCCCCCCCCCCTCCCTCCCTCCCTCCTCCAGCCACTCATCATCCTCTCTCTCTCTCTCTCTCATCAAGTAGAATATATTCTCTCAGCATCATTTCCAAAAGGAATTATTTCAAGAAAGGTGCAAATTATTGTACAAAACTGCAAATTATTGTATTATCATAGTTTGCGCAAATGACAATGATATTTAACAATTCATTCTTTATTAGCTGTTTAAAGTATTATATGTATATATCTTCATTAGTAAATAAGTTTGCCCGTGACCACAGTAGAAGTGACTGGGGTGGTAGGTAGGAAGTGACTAGGGTTGGGAGCTGGAGTAAGCGAGGCAACTAAGGAGTGACTTGAAAGCCGTTCACAAGTCGTAATAGAGAGAGGTGTTCAAGGCGAAGTTGGCCGACTAGCGGGAAGGTGGCATTGGCCTGTATGTATGTTTGTGTTTGAATTGAGAGGCCGTGTTCGGATTGTAGGTGAAAATTTGTTCGCCAAATGTGTTTGGATTGGGAAGAGTTTGAGTCAAAGGGTGTTTACGATCAAGAGGTACTACTGTATTACCTTTGTTTCTTATGAATATATCAGTAGAGATGGGATCGTGTCTTAACAACAGAACAAGGGAGCACTAAGATGGGAAGCTTCCATTTAGTACAAACTGTAACTGAATGAAGTTACTATCTTTCACATATAAGTCTGAGATCTACAATGTTTGTGTCAAGGAAGGAGCACATGTCTACTGACCTTCACATGGCTACCATTAAAAAATCAGTCAACAGATACAAATTCTGTTTAAAACAACAAACAAATAATATGAAATGAAACCTAATGGAAAATGTTCTACTCACTTTGAGCTTGATAGGTTGTTGTGTGGCTGACACTTTGTGGATGGAACAGGTTTGAGAGTTGCGGATCAGCCCTTCACTCAGCAGCCACTCCACAAACTCCTGAGGGGATTTGACAAGCACCAGTTTCACCTTTGTGTCTGAAAGAAAAGGAAGAGGAATGACTCTTGGGAGAATATTAGCATCCTCTACTGGACTGGGCATGAGTGTGTGTGTGTACAAAGAATACTAGACCTCAACTTGTTTCCTTCCCAAAATAGTTTTATATGAGCTGGTCAATTCAAACCACAACAACTCAGGAAAGCCCTAATTAGACGTGGCCATCTCACAAATTGATCAAAGTCTCATTACCTAATATTGATAGCTCACCACCAATCTGTTTGTAAATCTTATGAACAAACATTGCTTTTAACTCCATGAGGTCTGAGGATGCAGAGACGCAGCCAAAACAAGAGCTTCATGAGGATTTATAACACAACTATGGTATCCAACATCAAACTATCACACTCACAGATCTGTTTTACCTCAACATTCAACATACCGAGTTCTTTGCGTTGCATCATGGCAACAGCAGGAGGCAGTGTGTTCCGTGGACGTGCAGCAATATTCAGCAGTGGATATTTATTGCATGGATTTGAGATGGGGGGCGAGTTGGCCGTGGTAGAGGGACCAGCAGCAGCAGGTCTGGTGGTGGACACATTGGCAGCGTTGGTGGCACTCATCCTTGCTGCCTCACTTGTGGAACTACTGACAGTTGTAACTCCATTCACCATATCAATGTCATTCATGCTGGTGACGGATGTATTGGACTGCTGTGGAGGAGACGGAAAAATTAAATACTAAAAAAGAAGAAAATAAATAAATAAATAAAATAAACCATCAAGATTTAATCTTAAACCAACTATTAAGATAAGAACATAAGAAAATGAGGGATCCTGCAAGATGCTGCCAGGAAGTGTATCCAAACATAAGAAACACGGTAAACAGCAGAGGATTACTCCTGAAGCTGACACATACAGGCCACTCAGGGCAAGGTTTGTTCAAGTTTGGGGAAAACCAATCATACTGCTCCCAGTAGTTATGTATAATGATACATTATTGGGGATTTCCTCTACCTCCGCTAAATACTTTTGCATTTGCTAATGTTAAATTGCATTTTAAAATTCATTACAATCCATAATGGAAAATCCCACCAGGCAACGAATGCTGCATGACTGTTATCACACGAAGTAGGAATAAACACCAACCCTAAATGTAGTTGTGGTGGTGCTACCAGTACTGGTGGAGAGAGTGGCGGAAGGACCCGAGATCCGCACGTCTCTTAAGCTCCGAGACGGATGTTTCCCTTGAGACAGGGGTCGTATTTCACTCAGAACTTGGATGTCAGTATTATCATTGTTGTTGTTGTTCACGACAGTAGGAGAGCTGCTGTTGCTATTGCTGCTGCTGCTGTTGCTCTTCCCACTGCTTCCAATCATCACTGCAGGAACAATAAAAACACATTATGTATAAGTTCTTCTAAGAGAATATAACATCAATAGAGGCAATGTGTATCACATAATAAAGAGCAATATACTCCTGCAATACTTGCTACAGTACTAACACTACACACATTGTTCATCAGTAGCAACCAGTACGACAGCTATGTATAATGCTAATGACTGATGTCAAGGGGCAGGGAATGACACATGAGGAAACACTATGAAATCACACTCACTCTGGGTACGAGAAGCTGCTTGGGTCACTGATGACACACGGGTTGCGGTACTCGGCTGGAAAGAAACACTAGGATATTGGATGCACACCTCTTAAACACAGATAACTTCTCTTTTCTCTTGCTTTCTACACACACACACATCTACCTGAATATCAGTCAATGGGCTCTGAGCTTGTTCTGTGGGGAAAAGGCTGGCTGGGTGATCAGCAGGTGACTGCAACAATGAATAGACACACACACACACACAAAGACAATGAAAATGAAAATGAAAATAAAAAGTCAGTATAATGTTTTCACACACATCATGAAAATTTCACCTACATTCACTTTCTCCATCTTCCAGTCCTATCATAATTCCTTTCTTTCTTTCCTTGGCCCATCATCCATACATATCCATTTATCTTCCCTATTAAAAACCATAAATCCTTGAGTCACACATCCCTATACAATATATATTACCTTGAAAGGAAGGCTGTTTATGTTACTTTGGCTGGTAGCAATAGGAAAGGAGTTGCCTGAAGAAGGAACAAGATCTGAAAATAAGAGTAAATACCATTAATAGACAGCCACAGGGACCATAAGGTGCGTGACTCAAATCAGATTAGCTGGGAGTTTGGTGGCTAAATTTTAATCAATACTAGGACTCCTTATAAAGATTTGGCATTCAGCAAAGTTCATAAGCAATGATGTCTATTGTCTGATGAGACTGAATGGAACACAGCTGGAAATCAATATGTGAGGATGTGCAAATCAGTAAATCTTGCCAGAAGGTTAACCATATCTGATCTTGTGAAATGTAGTAGAGGGATGTGTCTACTCTGATGCAGCAAGAGTACACAGTTCTATAATTGAATTCCAATTTCATAAGACTCAAATACGCTGTGCAACTAATCTTTGCACAGTATAGTAGGTGAGGATCAGTTACCAAAGAGGCTAAAATGTAGAAAAATATTTGTGTCTGTAGTTGAGTGAGAGTGTGTGTTTGATGGATCAGCTTGGTAAAAAGTCAGATTAATATACAAACTGATAAATTCAACAGGAAATCAAAGGCAAGTGTGTCACCTACTTGAAGTGGTAGTAGAGATGGTGGCTGGCTGCAGGGTGGAGCTGGCAGCAATCATCTGACCGTTCTGCAGCAAGAGGAACTGTGGCACTTGAAGCCCCACCTGGGAAACAAAACACATCCCCACAATTACACAGTCTCAAGGACAAACTAAACTGATCTAATGACAAATAAAACACACTCCTTTTTTTTTGTACAACTTGCCACTGTCAACGCGCACACACACACACACACACACACTATTTCTAGCAGTGTGGTTGGAGAGATGTGGTGAAATGGAAGGAAACACTCACCATGCTGGGTCCATTGGTGAGGGAGGCACCCACCGCTGGGGTGCTGGTGCCATTGACAAGTACTGGCACCGTAATTTCATTTTGTTTCTGTAATTAGTACACAATATTGTATTTAGGAAAAGTAAATAAACAAAAAACAAACAAACAAAAAAAGGAATAAATAACAATAATGATAATAATAATAATAAAAATGTATGCTGAAATTTTAATCATACTTCAGAGTTTCTTAATGATAAAAGTTCTGTATTTTATACATTTATAACAAAATATTTTATTGAGCTCTGCATACAATGTGACCAAAATGACCAACAGATACAGCACAACATGAATTTCTGGCTTTTGGTTTTCTTATACAATTTCTAAGCACCAATCCTTTTTTTTTTTTTTTTCAAATTCCAGTGTTAGTGGTCATGTACAAACTACAATTTGCTGACACAACACTTCAAACTGATTATAACAAATACATCATCTAAATTGTGCATTATGGTATTATACAATACACCACACAATACACATGCTATGAGATTAGCTATCAATGGAAGAGTTAAAATGGGCCAAAGATAAATGAGTGTCAGTGAAGTGAACTTTTCCTTACTGCAGGTGTTCAATAAGGGTGTTATAGCTGTATGAGAACCAATCAGCTGGGATTCACTGATTTCATGTGATATTTCAGGAGGCACAAAATGGTCCTATCTAGAATGAGAGAAAAATCAAACCATCATACAGCAAAAAATAGTTTAACATACCTGTGCTTGTTGCACTGTATTTGCATTGGTCTGGATGAGGTTCTGCAGTTTGACAAGTTCATCCTTGAGCTTTTGGATGCTGCTGAGCTGCACATCTGAGAGTGACTCGGACTCACACTCAAGCACCAGCTCCCCTGAGCTTCCCTTGGCTTGGGTGGTAGTAGATACATCATCTGCTGGGGGATCAACATTATTTATTTTATGTTCATGTCAAATGCTGCCACTCTCCTGCAATTAAATTACTAAATATTCAAGTTACTCAGGTGAACAGCTAGCACACCTGCCTAGATTACTCAAGCCATATCATTAACATAACTTAGTATGCAAATCATCTCATGTTAATCAATTATGTATTTTCTAATATATCTCATGTGATATGCTACACTTACATTCCGTCCTGCTAAGCATTGTGTGCCTCCTCAGGTATGCCTTAAATCAAATTACTCTGTACACTTTTTATTGATCTGGTAACAGCAGGTGGGCCAGTTATAATTGATCAATTCCAAATCAACCATGGTAAAAATCTGCCCTTGACTTCGTCTACAGCCGCAGCAAACATGACTACAGTGAATAAATATAGTCTTATAGCACCATCAAGCCTAAGGTGCCTACAGCTGAACCAGGCTCCTCCTGGCACACCACACAAACTGCCATCACATCCACATTTCTGGGACACAAACTATTTCATTGGCAAATATGATTTTCTATAACCCCATATACACACTATACATTAATGGCATGTGGGATAATTTGGGTGATAAGCACGGGGTACAAGACACAGCCCCTACTAGTACTACCACCTCTATACACGGCCCCTGGTGCTGACAGCCACACTCTTCACGTCAGCACCACGCAACTCAACACCCGAGAGAACCTTTCACGAGGGCCACAGCACCGCCAGCACCACTCATGTCTGTTGCCAGTACCGTTGGAGGGTGGTGGCACTGTGCCCTTCCCGCCAATACTTGTACACATGTTTACCAGCAGCGGTCATGCACCACATCTGTCTCCCGGCCACCGCTACGCCTTGCTCCCCGACACCTCGGCTGCGTCATGCACTGCTGCTCATACTGCCGATACTATTTACTCGAGTATTACCTGGGTTAAGCCACACGAGTCGCCATGTTTGAGCTGCATAATTCCCGTTTTCGAAGAAGATTCCAGTCCCTCGACACTAAATAGCCAAATACGCCTTTCCTATTTACTTACCTGGCCACATTTCCTTGACGTTCGAGGCAGCAGGTCTTCAAGTTTTCTCCTCCAAAATTTGGTGGCGTGATATCACAAATTAAGGGAAATATTCAATAAAAACTACAAGTCAAATTCGAGCAAGTGTGCCTTGATGGCAGCCATGTTTCTACGTCACTGCCAAACAAAGAGCTCCACCAATGAGTGCCGAGGAGACCGTCACGTCACACGCTCTCACTCGCACAACTCGCCAACATTTACTGCTTCGGAAAACACCTTTATCCATTTTTCACACGTGTCTCAAACTTCTATTCAAATATAATGTGGTGTATAAAGGATTCACGTCAAAGGCTACATTATAGTATATTAAGTAAAAGGAAACATTCCATTTTAACACTTAACATTATTCATATGCATGTTCCAATAATATTTTTCTTTGTTAAGTTGGCGGTCAGAGAGAAAGAAGATGGGAACGAGAATATCATCAATGTTGTTGCCCAGCGGCCTGGTAACGACATTGCGGCCTTGGGGGGGTATCCTCGATTTATGGAAGGATATCATTTCAAAATCATTTCTAAGAATGCTGGTTGACATATTGTAAAGGTTAATACAGTTGTTAAGAGTAAATTATATAATTTTTGCTACTATGCATGCATTCTTATATATTTCATAAATTCAAGTTAAAAGTAAACTTACAATTGGCAATATAGAAATAAATTTAATATTTTGTAAATAAAGCAAATCAACACATTTGGGAAACTGAAATCAGAAGGAAAAAGAGATATTCATAAAATGCGTTGTTCAGTTCACATTACGGGTTTTCGTTTTTTTTTTCTTTTTTTTTTTTGGGGGGGGAGGGGGGAAACGAAACATATGAATAAACAGACATATATCATAAGTAAATAAAGTAATGGTAACTACATTTATTACATGTTGAAATATAGAAAATATTTTTTTTAGATTGAATTCATAATGGTGTGATAATAGTGTCCATGAGACTGATTAAACATCCACTTAAACTTGTATTTTGATTTATGTCGAAAAATTTCAAAATTATTATTAAAGGTATGTGCTTGTTTACAAAAAGAAAAAGAAAATAATAAATCCATTTTTTTCAACAATACATAAAGTTCACTCGAAAATCTCGCAATGATTATGTATCGTACATGATTTCAATGATGGATGGGATAGCTTATATATGATTTCCATCTTATTTTATTTATTTATTTATTTATTATTTTATTTCTTATT
>CM035185.1:26330035-26335035 GCA_020233015.1 Callinectes sapidus | reverse complement strand
TTATGTGCGTCAGAGTCCAGATTTCATTTCACCTGTTGAGTATGTATTAGGAGTAGGAAGCAGTGGAAAGCCTGAAACTGTTCAGTATATCCCAATATTGGATACCCTTAAATGTGTCCTTAAGCATGAGGATGTCTTAGGACAAGTTTTTGGTAACAGAGCCTCACTTGACCATGTAGTTAGAGATATTTCTGACGGTCCAAAAGTTAGAGAAAATTCTTTCTTTCATGAAAATCCCCATGGTTTGCAGATCCTCTTGTATCATGATGATTTTGTAGTTTCAAATCCCCTAGGTAACAAAGTTAAAAAGTATAAAATCAGTGCCTTTTTACTTTGTTCTCGGGAATCTGGAACCTAAATATAGATCAAGGTTATCTCTTATACCTCTGGTACTTTTGTGTAAGGGAAGCTATTTACAAAAATATGGAATAGATGCAGTGTTAACACCACTCATCAAAGACTTAAGAATCTTGGAAACTGATGGGATTACTCTTCACTTTCAAAATCAGAGAATTACCTTGCATGGAACACTAGTTGCTGCAGTGGCAGATAATTTAGGAGCTCATGTTTTAGGTAACTTTTTTCAAAAATTTTCAACAAGTTTACGCCTCTGTAGATTTTGCAATGCAACAAGAGATACTTTACCAGTGACATTCCATGAAAAAGGTTTCACTTTAAGAACACCTGAAGCTCACGATGAACAGGCTAAACGGATTGAACAAATGCCTCATCTAGCACCAGTTTATGGCTTCAAAGGCCAATGTTCCTTAAATCAACTTCAACATTTTCATGTAATTCACGGCCTTCCCTTTGATATTGCTCATGATATACTGGAAGGTTTGGTGCCTGAAGTTATTGGTAATGTTATTTGTTCTCTAGTTTTTGATGGACACATAAATTTGGAGACAATTAATGAAAGAATTCTCAGTTTCCCTTTTGCAGAAAGTGAAAAAACAAACAAACCACAGCCATTCAGTAATACCCTTACAAATTTTAAGGTCAAACTTACAGCTGCTGAGACATGGTGCTTAATCTGGCTGTTACCACTAATGATTGGTGATAAGATTCCACCTAACAATCCTTCATGGAATATTCTCTTGGACCTATCAGATGTTGTAGAATTAATCTTTGCTCATGAATTTTCAAGTGCTGATATACTATATATGCAAGAGAGAATAGAGACTTTCCATTCAGATTATCATGCACTATTTCCAGAGACAAAAATGAAGCCAAAAGGTCATAATACTTTGCATTATGGTACTCTGATAAAAATGTTTGGACCATTGTGTCATTTATGGACCTTAAGATTTGAGTCAAAACATTCTTACTTTAAGGAGTTGATTCACAGGACAAAAAATAGAATTAATATTTGCAAATATTTTGCATACAGACATCAATCATATCAGTCATTGATTATGCAGAGAGAAAATATTTTAGAGTCAGAATGCAATACTACTGGTAGTGAAATTGTGCAAATTCAGCTTCTTCCACCTAAAATAGGTAACTTGTTGCAGCCTTTGTTAGGAAACAAACTACAGGTGGTTCAAGCAGGATCCATGACTGTAGAAGGGACAAAGTATACTGTAAATGGGTGTGTCATCACATCCATTGCACAAGACTACTACAGGTTTGGAAAGATATGTAACATATATCTAGTTGGAGGTATTAGCTATATAGTTTGCCAAGATCTTGGTACAGTTCAATATTGTAAACATTTCCACGCATATTTGGTTGAGTTTCTTGATAGCTACTCACTCTACAAACCTCATGAATTATTAGATTACCATCCCTTGGGTATCTATACTATTGAAGAACAACACTATGTTACCTTAAAGTATCACGTGAGATACTAAGACGCTGAAACACCTAATACCTAATAATAAGAAATATTTTACAGTACAGTACATTACTTACAGTATATCCTAGAGCTGGCTGGCACCATCTTCACCCTAAGCATCACTTACCTATATAGCCTACTGTGCTTTGTGGATATCTATATGATGTCTGGTAATTGCTTAAAGATTATTCAACAGTCTGTCACTTTTCTATGTCTAAGCTTACTAGTGAAATACCATATAACATTAAGCTGTTGTATTATAGATATTATTGTGGTATGATATAATCGAGTCCAGACGAGTCGCCCCACATGCAAAGTCGCCCCAACAAACTCACCCCATGATATATCATTTCACCTCTTCCTTGCAGGTGTGTGTGTGTGTGTAATTCACCAAATTCCGCTAGAGGCCTAACGACCTGATTTACCAAGGTCTGTTGCAGGCTAACTACCAGCCAGTGTTTCACTCATTCACTGACCAACTACGAAACACACACATTCACTTAAGCGCTCTCTACTCGCTCGCCGCTTTGCTGCATTGTCTCCTTTGTGTGTGTCATATATATTGTGCATAGAAAAGCCAGCAACCGCCCATCAAGCTTTCCTGGGACTCCAGCATGTGGGGCGACTGGGTTGGGGCGAGTTTGCATGTGGGGCGACTTGACTAAGAAGCGTTATTATTAGTATTCTTAACTTTACAAACTTTGTTATGACATATCAGTTTTAAGTACCATTTAGCATTAAGCTATTGTGTTAGAGATAGTACTGTACTGTAGTTCGTTATAATTAGTAACTACTCGAAACTTTATATAGGTGCCGTATGTACTTCTTAACTTGATTTATGTAAAAGCTATTAATGTGTACTGCATAACTAATTTAATGAATTTGTTATTAGATTTAAGGTACAGTATGAATTAGGCTCTCCAATATCACATCCAGTGTGTAGGGAAGAAGAAAATTATAAAGGTGGAAGAAAAGCAGCAAGTGCACGCAGCCATTATCAAGGAGTTTGCACTCAACCAGGAAACTGAGTTGTCACTGCAGTATTTTGATGCTGCTTGGGAAGACTGGGTTGATGTGGACAACCTGGATCAGCTGCCAGAAAGGGGAAAATTACAGGCCACTGTTGTTATCATTATGCAAGATGAAGAGTTGACCAGTGAACTGGTTAACTCTGCTACACTCATTAGGTGAGTACTTTATGATTGAGACATTACTTAAGTTAGACTTGACTTTGTAAAACTTTAATGTAGTTTCTATTGGTGGTAGTAAATTGATTCAATGAGATAAGCATACTGTGTGTGGTATGAATATTATTAAATTCTTTGGATTTTATGTCCTTTTTAGCTCTGACCTAGTGGCTGATCAACTACAGTCAAGTGGCCCTGTCAGCATAGAGTCCGCTCCAAGTGATTGTTCACACTCATCTCAGCATGGGAGCCATTGGCCAATTCCTTTCCCAATAAAGGAAACAATGTTCAGGAGAACAGTATGGGACAAGCTCACCAAGAAAGTCCCTCTGAATCAAGTAGAAAGGGGCTACGTTTTAGATGGTCTCTATGAGGAGTGTGTCCGATACTGTATGTAAGTAGTTTAAAATATTCAAATGTCTTTTTGTACTTCTGAAATAGCTAATGAAAACTATATACAATACCACAATAACAGTAGTACAATGGTACCTCTTGATTCAAATTTAATTAGTTCTTTTTGGCTGTTCGAATTGCGAAAATTCGAATTTGGAAGCATTTTTTACCATTGAAGTTAATGTAAAAACATTTAGTCTGTTCCAATTTACTTTAAATAAAAAAAAAATACTACACTCAACCCCACCTATTGCGAGAATTGTCTTCCAGGGGATGAAATGTTAGACTAAATTTCTTGCATGCAAAATATGTTTTTCTCAAATCAACTCTGTTTTTTCCAGGTATTTGGATACATTCAAATACAAGCTTGTCCTGACCAGCCTCCTGGAAACTTTTCCATATCTTCAAGAGGATCTGTCCAGTGATGATGCTCTAGTAAGTAACCTTCATTTTTGTAAGTGGTTGCCAGAGTTCTCAATATCCAAGTAAAAGCCCATAGCAGTAGTAATATGTGTCTATATTGCCTTTTTATGTACTGCAGGGACTGTGGAAGCACAGGCTGCGAAACAAGTTAAAAAACAACAGAAGGAGAAGAGACCATGCACAGCCGGAGGTACAGGCCAAGAAAAGAAAGGGAGCTGAAGCCGAAGCTCTTCCCCAAAACACTGGCCCAGTTAATATCTGGAATATTGGAAACTTCCTTCCACCAAGACCCTCTTCCGAGGATGATGCCTCAATTAAAAAGCACATTATGCTGCTTAAAGAACAACACAAAAAACTAGAAGGGAAACGGGATGCATCTATTATTGCAGACGCTATGCTCACAACGTTAAGCGAAAGACGTTCCCTGATTGTTACAAGACGTGCAAGGTTGCAGGATGTGCAAGTGGAATACCCTATTGTCTTCAGTGAAAATGAGGTGTGTTCTTAGAATTGCTATAAAACTAATATAGAATGTCACCAGCATCTCTACTGTCATTTGCATCTCTGTACTCCTTTAATTTACCATGTGACAAATAGTGTACATCATGGTGGTCTTTCTCTCATAACCAAAGCCATGACTGCAACACCTGTACATTCTATCAGGCCATTGCACCAAACCTAAATCTTTCCCTTGATTCAGACTGGTCTCAGTTACATAGACATAGACATAGCAAGTACTTCCAAATCTTCTTCAGCCACTGTATATATATGCTACAAATATTTACATGCCCTATGTTTAACAGATGATCGCAGAATTCAACCCAATCCTTGGTTGTGACACTCAGAAGAATTTTTGTGAAGGTCTAGAAAAGCACAGCGCTGCAATTACTAGACTCCCTCCCCTGAAGGAAGAGCACCCCATCATTCAGGAGTTCAGGATAAAGGCAATGTCTTACACAAAAGCAGAGAGAGAGAGAAAAAATGTAAGTACAGAACTGGTTAAATGTACACTTGCAGCATGGTGTGTGTGTGTGTATATATATATATATATATATATATATATATATATATATATATATATATATATATATATATATATATATATATATATATATATATATATATATATAGATATATATATATATATAGAGATATATATA
>CM035185.1:26315839-26328339 GCA_020233015.1 Callinectes sapidus | reverse complement strand
ACTTCAAAGAAAAACGATCACTGCTGATGCACAATATGACGAGCTTGTGTGCTTCCCTTACTTGAGTACGTTGTTACAATATCCTTGGTTGTTACCATGGCAAAATTGACTGTCTTTGTTCAGTTGTCAGTGTTTCTGAACTCCAAAATGCCAGGAATATGGCCATAGTTTCTGTTAGTCCGATTGGCAACTGATCATTATCATGGTGTGGTTGAATCTGCCCTTTCAGGTGTGGGGTGAGGGTGTCACCAGCAGATTCCCCCACTGATGCCCCATTCTCCAGCCCCGCTTCATCTCCTTTCATTCTGCAATGAATCTGCATGTCCTCTACACTCCCACTACACTCAAAACCCTATACATAGTTTATGCTGCACGAGTTTTAACAAGCGTTTTCATTGCTCTAGTCACACATATAATAGATCACATATTATTGAGAACATTTCTACTTAACCAAAGGAAGAAACACCTTCGAAAAATCGGCTAATCATCTATGTGGCCTTTGAAAACAATCATAGAGAACAAACGTTTCAGAATACGGGCAGGTACTCACTTCTCTCAGTCCATGCGTTGTAGAATATTACCGCGCCTCCCAACTGCACAAAGGTACCTCATCCTCATTCCACACAAAGTAAAAGCAGCGATGGAGGAAACAAGGGAAACACACCAAGTACTGAGCTGGGTCACCACACCATAATAAAATACGTTATAGTGTAGAAAGCCAAAAAGATCTGTTTATCATAGTCCCTCCGGAGAGTAGAGAGGAGGGACGGGGAGGGAGGTGGTTGGGGTCTGTTGGGGAGGAGGTGTAGCGGAGGTAAACAAATATGGCTGAAGGAGGGAACTTTCAACCTGAAGGTAAATTTTGGCCGCGTCTTCAGTATTTAGCTTAAAGAAGTGCTCTAGGCATCAAACTTGACCACCAGATATTGTGTTTATTCGTGTTGAGGAGGGGAGGGGTGTAAAGGAGTGAAGGTAACGCTACACGCACTGGAGCAGCGGGCATTCTGTGAGGAGTGCAGGCTGGGAGTGGGACAGTGGCCTACCCTTGCTGCAGGGTGAGTCACTAGTGATGACTTGGTGTATTTACGTGGCCCCCCAGCCTCTTCAGAGTAATAGGGTAGTCTTAGGTGGTGTGAGGATACCGTGTGGATCATTGAGACCTTAATCTACTAATTTTCTGACTGACTTAACTTCTTGGTAAGATATGACCTTTAATTTTCAAGTCTTCATCCATAAGACAAACAAAATCACCAGTTAGATTAATGAACTGAATGATTATAAACCTAGTCTAGTTCTCTGATGAATAATTATAGTTATTTCAATATGAATTGGCGGTGTTGTGCATCAGTACCTTGTTCTGGCCAGGAGATTGGACTGTAGGTAGCTTGCTTCACACCAGGGGGTATTGTCTTTCACCTTGCCAGGTATGATGTGCTGTGCCATGGCAGAGAAATATCACTTCATGTATGTTGCTTCCTTCCTTGGACAGAGATGGAGCCGTCCCTGTTGAGCCTGGAGAAGTTGGACCGGTCCAGCCCTGATTTATGGCCAGAGCAGAGTGAGTTGCTCTCTTGTTTGTAATAACATTTGGGCTTGTATACAAACACACACATGCAGTTTGTCATTGTTTTTATGTATATGTAGAGAAACTCTTAGGGAAACCAATAATTTTGCTGTACTTTTAGACCAGAGAAATTTGTATAGTCAAGATATAAGTGTTGGAGTTGTGTTACCGTACAATGTTTGCCTCCCTTTCTTCAATTATTGTAGTAATATAGTACATAAGTATTACTTATTCTCTATATTTGTTGAGTTCCATGAGGTCGTTTTTTGTGCAGGTGTTTCTTCAGTTCCAGGAGTGTATGACTTTGCACCGCTAGTGTCACCTCAACTCAGCCCCGACCCTCAGAACTTGGACCTTGAAGAACAGGACTTTAATCTTCTATATCGTAAGTGTCTGTACAGCAGTAATTTCTCTTCCTGATGAAAGGAGGAATAAAGTCATTGTAGGGTTCTGACTTCCAATGCATTGCACTTTGTTGTCCCTGATAAGTGCCTCTCATGGTGACTTTATTTTGCCTTCAGGTCAATTACCCTGTTGTTTTCTTATGATTCAAGGGAAGGTATTATATCTGCTCTTCTTTGATGAGCTCAAGACATCAATTCTTAAGCCATCTGCTGATAATTGCTAAGGCAGAAAATGTATGGAAAAATGTCACCAATCATATTTGATTTTGGACATTGAAAATTGGTCAGCAGCTCCCGTTCACTTCCTTATGTGTAACAATTCCTTGTGGACAACTACTAACAAACTTCTTCCTTTAATTTTTCATTCCATTCTCTTTAAAATATCAGAGCTTCATTTGTTTAGTCTACTTTGTATTCCTATCCCTTGAGGAACTGGCAACAGGTTACATAGACTTATATGGTGTATTCCTACTGACATTCCAGGCATCTGTAGTCCTCAGCTCATTACTGTATACTGTACACATCTGTGTCTGTGGTTTGGAGAATCTAAAACTTATATCAAATAACCACCTTTCAGAGTTCCGGTTACTTACTGCTCTTGAAATAATAGAAGAGGTGAAGAAGTTGCAAAATGTGGCTTACCAGCTTGGCTTGGAAGAAGCCAAGGAGATGACTCGAGGCAAATACCTTCACATTCTCAATAATAAGAAACCCAAGTGACGGACCATTAACACTGGTGTGTTGTGAGTTGTGATGACCCAAAATAATAATGTAAATATGTAGTTATATATATATACATATATACTTTTACTATATATAAACATACGTATGTAACATATGTAATATGTGTGATGTCATCATCTGGTTTTTACTTCATAAAGTTTTTTAGTATGTGTACATGTGAAAAAGACCATACCGTCACACATTTGATAGGAGAGCAAGTGTACCAGGTCCAACAAAATGCTTGCTCTGGGTATTTGTAGTGTGGTGGAGAAAGACTGATGATCCAGATGATATCTATACTAGTGATACAACATAACTTCCTTAGCATTTTGTTTGTAATTCTTTATCTGTGCAGCGTCACTTCTGACATGGTGCTCTATTTAATTAATATTTTGTTAATTTTTTCTATTTATTTACTTAAATTTTTTATTGTAATTTAGTTGACTGCACTGAATTTTCGAATTTTTATTGTAATTTAGTTGACTGCACTGAATTTTCCAAACATTTTACTTATAATGGAATAGGAAATGTAACTTACCTGGAGTCCATTATGTGCTTGCTCAAATGCTGTACTGTGACATTCATTAGGTCACTTCCTTCTTTGATGTGCTTTGGAGTCAGTTTGACATGTGAAGCAAACATACTTTTCCCGGACTAGTTTGGGTCATCAGTCTACTATAACTTTTCATTAGCTAATTTTTTATTACATGATCTGCAGCAGCTATCTTCAGGCCTTCACTTTTGGAATGGTACAGTAGCTTGATTACTCTGTAGAAATTAACTGATGCAAAGTAGAGAAAAATATAGTATAATGTACTTTATTTGTATGAGGAGGGGAATAGTGATTGAGGTGTTTGGTGGTCTGATAATGCTTTACCCTCCTGCAGCAGGCAGTGTACAACATACACACCAATCAGTCAGACACGACTTACGTGCAATTGTCTTTCTTACATTATTCTTGACAACAAAGGTACCGTTGTAACTAGTATTTGATGAAAGTACTATAATTTCCTTGTTTCCTGCATTATGTATATTGAATCAATGCATGCTCGTGGTGTGATTGCTTTTCCATGACAAGGAAAGTGAATTAATGGATTGCTGTACACTGGCATTCAGCTTGTCATATTTCTCCATTGTGAGAACTTACAAGCCACTGAATGTTTTTATAGATAATATTTCATTGTCAAACAGACATCGAGCATTAATGAGGTAAGTTCATCTGAGGCTATACGTTATTTTCTAAGTGAAGGTTTAGGAATTATTAGGTTTGCTTTTCTTCCTGCGTTTATTGTTAGGTGTAGCCATAAAGTGTGCAATATAGATGTAATTGAAAAGCTGCAGTGCAGTGAAACTGAAAAATTAAATTGAAATCTGTCTCAATCAGATGAAAACTTGTAGGGTTGCTTTTCTTTGTTGAAATTTTCCATATATTGACGACATATGTATTATTGCATATTGATATTTAAAAAATGTTTTTTATTACATAAATTAAAAGAAATTCTCAAAATCTAATATAGTTGCTACACAGGTTCTTGACTTCATAGTCACTTAGTGTTTGAGCAAGAGTGAGTTCGCTTTGTTGTGTAACTGCATTACCTGCGAGCACTTTAAAGACTGCAAATTCTGAATGTATGATAATTGTGAGAATTATTGGGGAGGTTTGTGATAGTGTACAGTGCCTGGAGCATAGGAACTCCACATATTTTATTCTCTGCCTCCTCAAGACTTCTGTGTTAGCTGTCCATCCTGAAGTTTTCTGTTCTTAACACAGTAGATGTAAAAGTATATAGCCTTCTCTTTACAAACATGTGTATCTCTTCAGACCGCTATATTTATACATCCCATGATATCTCAAACCAAGACTATTTCTTTGCTCTCTGCAATTTTCTTCACATCTTTTGAACTCAGAGGTTAGGATGAAATTCTTGTCAAAAAATATTAGTAAAGCATCTGCAAAAGGAATTCCACAATTATACAATGTAGCAATGGATAACTTTTTACATCATGAATCCACTTAACACTCATCTGGCTTCCTGTGGTCTTTAACACACTGACATGCCAGAATGACAAATGATCTACTCTTGTTCTTTATAATGGAGAGCCTTAGGTAGAGCCATCCTGCCCTGGGAAATTTTGAAGATTAGCTGAATGGTATTGAATAATGGTTAATGAAACTTTGATATATTTATATTGATATGTGTAGAACGTTCCAGTTATAACTCATTGATGGCTTTATGTTCCTCTGGAAATTACTTTGGGTTGTAGCATTTGGGGAGTATTATTTGAGCCATCCCTTTATAAAGCTAGAAAGAAGTAATTGTGGTAGCATGTTGCATCTTTTGTTGTATCTGTTGCCACAAACTGATGGCAGTGAAGTACTGCCATCTAATACCACAATTGTTCACTGGCAGACGTTATTGAGAAGCACAAGACTCACTCATGTGTTGTCACTCAAAAAAATTGTATCATTCCATGACACTGCCACCACTACTTTCCTATCATTTATCTAATACTGAAGGTCAATATACGTACTTATGAAGTGTTTAATGGAGATTAGTATCAATAGGTGGTATTTTATGAGCCTTGTCATTAAGGAGACTTTATTAAAGCTGGATATGAGCCGTACAGTAGGTACTGCAAGGACTAAGTTGTATTGATAATTTCTATGCTATATGTACACAAAGTGACAAGAGTAAAGATAGTCCTCATTCATATATCATGAGCTGGTGTTGATTAGTTGGCTGATTGCTAAGATGTCATGTCAGTAGGAGGCAAACATTTCCTTAAATATATAAATTACAGACATTGTATTAAAACTGGTATATAAATATGCAAAAATGTATTGATATACTTAATATTCTTCCTAATTTAAAATGTTTACAGAGGTAAAAGGACATTTCCTTGTACTCAGCATACACATCACTACAGCAAGCACCCTCACATCAACACACAAACATCAAAAAACACACTTCATATGAAGTTGAGTTGAGTATCTTCCTTTATTACATTATAAAAGAATGAAGTCTGCCTGTGAAGTATCTTTGGTTTACTGCATCTATGGCTAAATATGATATAAATAAAACCTACCAATAAGACATCAAGATTTGATTATCAAACCACTGGAAGCTACAGGTGTCCACACCTTACGCAAAAATGCTGACTTTGTGGACCACTGTAAATGTGTGTGACTACTCCTCACATTTATCCAGGTCATCAAAAGACTTTGTTTTCTGTGCCCTGAAAGATGATAAATATACAGGTCAAAATGTGCATTACAAAGTTATATGGCATATCACTTACTGCTGTCAATTTTAATTCGTATATTTCGAATCAATGAGAGTGGTGCAGGTTTTGTGAGTCATAAGCACTGAATAAGTAGGTTTAATTCTATACATTTGGTGGAGGTAGTTGGCATGATAGTACTATACAACCTTTACTGGCCAATGCCACACTCACCTTTTCTTGGAGTGGGTGCGGCGGCCCACGTGAAGCACCACCTTGCCTGAGCGGATAGCCTTGAACATGGCAATGGCCTCAGAGTGGCTTGCCCCTGCCAGACTCTCTCCATTGACTGCAAATATCTCATCCCCTGTAAAAAATATGGTATAATGCTGTATATATGTGGATAGAGTGAAGTTGGGAGCAAAATGGATAAAATGTTTCAGAAGTTTAATTATACAAAGTAATAGGTGAAAGTGAAACAACAGACCACTTGACAAGGTCCCACACGACACTTCTTTGCAAACTTGACTCACTTTAATCTAAAACTTGGTAATGATGATAATGGTGTGATGGTGACTGATTGCAAAGGTCAGATGTAAAATAAAATACTGAACAAAAATAAAACCAACCTTCTTTGAGTGTTCCCTCTTCCACAGCCTGTCCACTTGGAAAAATGGTTTTAACAAAGATTCCAATGTTGCCCTTAGGGGAGTCTCGTCCCCCAACAATGGAAAACCCAAGTCCCTTCTTGCCATGGCCCTTCTCGAACACTACTGTATGGAAGGACAGGTTGAGGGACTTGGGCCTGCGGGGGAGTGTGGAGGTGGAGGAGGAGCGTTGCGTCCTTTGGGAAACCTGGAAACCATCAAGACTGTGTTATTTCAGTAAGCTTGGGCTCGCAAAATGCATCTCCTGAAACATACAATGCTTGGATTTGAAGAGGGCCAGTCATCATCTCGGTTGTATGTAATGAGATTCAAATGTTCCTGTGTCTGTGCGCCAACACTTCATACACTAGTTCTGTCTGAATCTTGACATTATAAAAATTACATGAGATTGCATGAATACATCCAGGGTTGAGGTTAACTACTGTTCATACTCATATCAGTACTGTTCTTATTGACTTCAACCATGCCATGGCCACCACCCACCTGTCTGCTGCATCTGCCCGAACTGTGCGTTGAGGCTGCCGAGTTCACCCTGACGGAGGCGTGGGAGGACTGTGAGGGAGACCGATCGGCAAACACACCGTCTTCCAGCAGCGGCAGCAGGCGGCGTGGCTCATCCTCACCTGGTGAAGGATGGAGAGAGGGGATGGCATTGAGAAACACTTCTGAATTTCAGTAAATCAGGCCTGCTTTCCTCTCAAACTAGAACAATGGAACACCTAATTTCATACATATCTTATAATTTCTTACTCACTGCACAAGTATCCCATGCCAGGATGTGCTGCAGATTAAGATTAGAATACTGCAATCTTACTGCCAAAGATTTTTAGACTCACTTGAGGAGGAATCGGAGACGGTGCGCACCATGACGGCTGTAACCACACCCTCCTCCCGTGCACTGCTTACTCTCATGGGCTTTCTCACATCTCCAGTGCGCCTCTGAGTTCTCCTTCGCCTACTAGCTGGAATGAGCAGCACTGGGGATCCCTGGACAAGTCTGTATGGTCCTTACCACACTGCCTGGCACTGGGGCGCAGGTCTGGCGGATCTGGAAGTTCTCTGGAGCAGGTGCGGCCATCCCGCCGTGACACAAGATGGTGAGAGTGTTCCCTGGAGTAAGTACCTGTGTCGGACAGGCAAGGCAGATCACATATGTCTGAGTGACAACAAGGGTGATGTCTATGACCCAAGTACTCTTCACCCAAGTCATCCTCTTCATCACCATAGTGAGAGCAGGAGCAGTCTTCATCATTGTCTCCTTCCTCTTCTCCACCAGCACTATCCACGCGGGAGTCCATCCTTGTTTCGACACGAGAGTCCACACGGCCACTGGCCAGGGAAGCCACATCAAAGTCAGAATATAGAGACTCATGAGTGCGGGTGTGGCTGTGGCCAAGGTGCTCAGGCTCCCTGGCCACCACAATGTCCACCTCCATGGGGGTATGGCGTAGGACTCGCCGTGCCTCCTCTAGGGACACACCACGCAGGCGCCGACCGTTAACATTGATGATCTCATCTCCAACACGCAGTCGTCCATCCCTGAAGAAACAATAATTTCATTAGTATACGTATATTTCACCAAAAAGAACAATAAAACAAAATCAGCCCAAGAGAACATCCTTAGTATATGTACATGCATTACAATCAAATATGTCAATTCTAATTTGCCACTGGCATGTCCTGTGTGAGACACATGTGCATAAAATTAACCTGTAGGAGGATCATGTGGACCCTGCACTGTGTTAATATTAGGAGGTGACCATTCTACTCCTACATCAGCACCCCCACTCTAGGGTGCATGAAGCCGCTTCCCCACACACTTGCCATTACTACCCTGCTCTTCCACTCTATCAGCCAGATGCAGCTGCCAACACCAACCACTGCCCTATCTAACTTTACACACAATGTCAAGGCAATGTTCTAAAAACACAAGCTCAATGTCCTGATAATCTTCTGCCTTGCCCACACACTCACACCCTCGCAACTCCAGACACAGCAATGCAGGGGACTCAGATCCTGTCAAGTCAAAACTGTTAAGATGCCAGACAGAACGTACCATCACTGAACAACTGTCACCTTGAGGACGCCACACCTTCTATGAGAGAGAGAGAGAGAGAGAGAGAGAGAGAGAGAGAGAGAGAGAGAGAGAGAGAGAGAGAGAGAGAGAGAGAGAGAGAGAGAGAGAGAATTCCAGACTTTTCCTCTTTCGAATACTGGAATACAATACAGTGTAGCTACATTCTCTTCCTTGTCTTCTGCTTGTGTCCTTACTTCCTTCTCTCCCACCCCCCCTCATTACCATCATCCTTACAGTCATCATCATCATCACCACGTACCACAATAGTGAAGGGAAAGTACCTATAATGCATTGCCCTAAAGACATGGATGTAATCTGGAGCTGATCAGTACGTGACTGAGTGATGCCTGGGGCGGGGCGGACCACCATGTCTCCGGGCAGCGTCAGTCCATGGGGCGCTCCCTTCCTTCTCTTCTCTCCAACCCTCTAATCACACGGTGGCCTTCATCTTGCCCTTCCCCCTGGCCCACCCACCCACCACCTCGTGAGAACCTCTCGTAATCAACTTGAAATGACGAAAAAGTGTCTCATTTTCTCCCCTGCTTTTCTCCTCTTCCTCCTCCTTCCTTTCCAGTCCCTCAAGGTCCCGTTCTCTCTCTCTCTCTCTCTCTCTCTCTCTCTCTCTCTCTCTCTCTCTCTCTCTCTCTCTCTCTCTCTCTCTCTCTCTCTCTCTCTCTCTTCACTACTTGCACTTGTCCCTCCCACATGACTGCGCAGGACAAGTAAGACACGCTGATCATTGCTACTGATTACGGTGAATAAAAAAAGAAAAAAAAAGCATCGTTAAACTTTTTTTTCACCGTGTGTGTGTGTGTGTGTGTGTGTGTGTGTGTGTGTGTGTGTGTGTGTGTGTGTGTGTTGGTCACTGTGAAGGTTAGCGGCCGTCACGATCAACCCACGCGAGCCAAGTGTCAATGACAAGAACAAATCCTTTTATTCATTCCGTGTGCCGAGGCAAGAAAGGTCCACGAGTCACTACAACAAAGGTGGAGTTGTATTTCGTTCCTCTCCAGTCACAAGCAAGGCGCAGCATGGGCAGGTCAGGAGAGGTAGGGAAGGGGATGAGGCGGGGACGGGGTGATGCTGGTGCCCACGCAAGGCAATAAAAATGTTGCTTCCTACAGGGCGCCGCCTCTCGCGTTTGCCTCCCCCACGCGCCGTGACTCAAGGTTGACTTTCACCCCCTGGATCTTTGTCATGAGGGCCAGCAGGGCGGGGAGAGGAGGATGGCCATTAGGGAAGCGGGGCCGTTTCCAGGGATAGCGTGAAGGCAAAGTAAGGTGTGGGTGGCATTTCTGAAGGAATATAATCTCAATAAAGTTCAATAGATGACCTAAACGATGTGATACACTGGAGGTGTTTTCCTTCTCTGGTCTCGGAGAACTGACTGGGAACCAAGAAGCATCTCAATACAAGACTATGAAGAAGGCAAGTGACATTAATTTCCTTCTAAACTGTGAGGCTGCCAGTGTTGCGAGCAGCAAGCGCGTGTAGTGCCAGTGGTCACCAAGGGTACTGGGCATGACCTGAGGGCGCAAGCAATGAGTGGTGCATCGCTCATCACACGGACGTTCCTGCTCCACGCCCTACCTCACCACAACCTGGACGTCATGGGTGGCGGCGCACTCCTTCACTCTTCCTCTTCTGAAGTCGTTACCGCACACTGATACGTAACATTGTCAAAACTTACCCGCTTCTCTAAAACGTTCTATAACTTTCAAGAAAATATATAAAGAAATGAAAGTATGACATATATCCATCTCGTTGCCTGTTACCTGTCCTTAAGAAGAAATGCGCTCATCTTTTCTCTCTCAAGTTATAAAATTCAGCCTCACATCACACCCTCGGGCAGTTCCTGTCGTCTAATCTTCCTGGAAGCTCCACGTCTTCCCTATTGTTGCGCCGCATTCAAGGCGAGACATTTCAGGCCGCCCTTCATGGCCGCCGCCGCCACAACACCCCGGACGCCGCAGCGCACCTTCCAATTGAGGGCGCGCCAAATTTATGTTTTCTGGACATCGAGACTATCTATTTTTGCTAATCTTGGTGACGCAGAGGGAAGCAGGGAGTGTGTGACCTTGTGTTTTGTGATTACGAAGGACAGACGGACAAGACTATCCACCGCTCAGGACCAGCGAGGACACACACACACACACACACACACACACACACAATACCATTATATCAATCACCACCAGAAACAAACAAATACATTATGTTATATGACAAAAGAACTATGAAGATCCATCCACTCCTCCCTTCCGGTGCTGCGTAGAAAATCAGTCCAGGCCAATCAGTGTTTACATTGCTGCTGCTGCTGCTGCTGATGATGATGTATCATCACCTGCACATCCACGTCCGCTAGAGACTGTCACCACATTTCGTCCAGTCATCCATCACATGATGGAGGGCGGCATTCTAGGACGACTTCTTTAGTTCTAGAGGGCGCAGCAGACACGACAGCGGTGCTGCGGCACAGAAGGCCCCGCAGGGCAGGGAAGGGGAGGCCAGGTGTGGGGCAGTGAGTGGGCATGGTCCTCCCCACTCCCCCTGCAATCTTCTCTTTTCCTTCTCCCTAATCCCTCACATAACTGTTGCGACTGGCACATATGGTAGGGGTCACTGCCGCCACCACTGACCGTCACCTGACCACCACAGGTCACCACGAGGGCAGGCCACGAGAGCCAATAACACCCGATACTTAGCACCTGAGGACTTGTCACGCTGTGCAGTGAAGGTGCAGGACACCGAGGTGAAGACAAGAAGGCTGCCGTGGAGACAATCTTGTGGCTGGTGGACCCGCCGGAGGGCAATAGCCATCCCTCCTCACCTGGCGGGAAGGAGAAGAGGAGGCACCCGAGCTGCTCTCCATCCCAGTGGGCTCCTTCCCACCCCTCCCCCTCATATAATGAAGCACGAGCCTTGAATCTCTACTAGCGGGGTCACCGCCAGCTGCGCCGTGGGCGATGTTCTCGCCGCGGCGCGGCGCGGCAGACCTCGCCACCTCGTGACGAAGGATATTTCGAAAAAGAAAATGCGAGAGCCGTGACATGATTCCGCAGGGAGATGTGGGAACACTCAAGAATGAATGGCGCTGGGCTGTAACGAACTGTCGCGTCATGAGCCCACCGAGATCTGTGAGAGCAAAGCCTGTGTCTGTTAGACCAAGACCAAAGACAAACATCATGGATGGTCTCTTAAAGTGAGCGTCCTGACCCGCCAGGTGCCGTGGACGGGTGGAGCGTGGCGACACAGATTGGCGGAGTGACACGTGGGGTGAGGGGAGAAAGAGGAGGGGAGCCTTGTGTCTTGGCCTGCGTATGACTGAGAGGACCAGGCCAGGCCAGGCAGGGCGTGGCGTGGACGTGACGTATAATAATAATAAAAAAAGGCAGTTTCGTTTACGTGCTGAGGGTACGGCAGCAGTGGTGGTGGAGGTGGTGGAGGAGGAGGTGGTGGTGGTGGTGGTGGTGGTGGTGGTGGTGGTGGTGGCGGTGGCGGTGGTGGTGGTCCTTTCCCTCAGGCCACAACAGCGCTCCATCCCATCCCCCTCCACTACACCTGTCACACACACACACACACACACACACACACACACACACACACACACACACACACACAGTGAAACACGAACGATGCACCTTCCTTCTTGTCACGCACACATCATCACACACTCACAGCTGCCCCGCCTCCATCCCTTTAATAAGTATAAACGGCATAAAACCCCTATCTTCATTTTTTTTTTCAATTAGAGCTTTCCTACGTATACAGGGAAGAGCAAACAACAATAACAACAAAAAAATTACGACCCCTCTCTCTCTCTCTCTCTCTCTCTCTCTCTC
>CM035185.1:26291738-26307345 GCA_020233015.1 Callinectes sapidus | reverse complement strand
TTCTCTCTCTCTTTTTTTTACTCACAGTTTATTTATCTCTCTCTTTGTCTCTGTGTTTTATGTTATCCAATCATCACTTCTTTCTGTCCTTTATTCTAATCTCTTCTCTATATCCTTAATAACCATATATACTCTCTTTTCCAACTTCTTTCATCCTCCTTTTTTCTTTCCTCTTTTTATACTACCCTCCTTTCTCTCCTCCTTCCCCATCTCTCAACCACTATTATCTTCTTTTTCTTCCCTATGCTTACTTTACTTTCTTATTCCTCCTTTGCTTTCTCTCAACTATCATCATCTCTTTTTCCTATTCTTTACTCTACTATCTTCATTCCTCCCTTCCTTTCTCTCAACTATTACAATCATCTTTTTCTTTCCTCTTTTTATCCTCTCCTTTTCTTTCCCTTTCTCTGAGCACCACTGTCTGCCTTCCCTCCTTGTTGTTCTTGCCTCACCTGTCAGGAAGACCAGTATCCCTCCTTCAGGCAGCTGGCGGTGGATCTTGCAGGTCTTCTTGTATGCCTCCCCCACATAGTCATCCACGGTTCGCTTGTTGTAGTGGATTGTGACATCAAACATGCGTGACTCCACCTGGCAGGGAATGTGTGGTTAGGTTGTGTTACTGTTACTGTTACTGTTACTGTTACTGTTACTGTGTTAGATAGTTTTTTACAATTCTCTTATAATTTTAGGTGTTTATTCATATCTATCAAGTCTCTTTCAATACTTGACTTTTCACAATTTTTCTTTAGCTAATAAGGTTAATTTTTATATATATACTGTCTTTATCTTAGCATTACAGTGGTACCTCTTCATTTGAACACCCTTTGACTCAAACACTTCCCAATCCGAACACATTTTGTGAACAAATTTTGACCTACAATCTGAATGCGGCCTCTCAATTTGAACACAAACACACGTGGCGGCCGATGCAGTTTTCCCGCCAGTCGGCCGACTTCTCCGCCGTGAACACCTCTCTCTCTATTGCGACTCGTGAACGGCTTTCAAGTCACTCTGGCCCCTAGTTGCCTTGCTTACTCCAGCCCCCAACCCTGGTCACTTCCTACGTACCACCCCAGTCAATGCTGCCTTCTACTCTGGTCACTGGAAAACTTATTTAATAATGAAGATATATTTAACACTTTAAACAACCAATGAAGAATGAATTGTTAAATGTCATTGTCATTTGCGCAAACTATGATAATACAATCATTTGCAATTTTGTACAATAATTTATACTTTTCTTGAAATAATTCCTGTTGCAAATGATGCTGCGAGAATATATTCTACTTGATAAGAGAGAGAGAGAGTGTGTATCGAATGGGAGTGGATAGGGACGGAGTGAGGGGGAGGGTGGAAATACTACGTGATCAGTTCCCGTATTTAGTGCATGAGAGGGACTCGGGATTGAACTGTGAAAATTTGAATTTTCACTATTCAAACGGCCAAAAAGAACAAATTAAGTTCGAAAGAAGAGGTACCACTGTACTCTTATATGTAGTTCATTCATTGAGTTATTTAGGATTTGCATGTTATGATGGTTAAATTTACACTGCTGTACATTTTTCTCCTATATGTAACCTTCAAATTTGAAGCATCTCCTTACATTCTTACAACCTCCCTGCCACACTCACCTTGATAACGGGAGGCTTGGGTTCCCTGAAGAGCCGAGGGTTGAGAGTGAAATCCTCCACCTTGAGCGTAGCAGACATGATGATCAGTTTGAGTGGGCTGCCCTTTGCCTGGCGACGGGGAAGGATGCGGGACAGGATGCCAATCAGGATGTCCGAGAAGACGCTGCGTTCGTGAGCCTCGTCGATGATAATGACCGAATATTTCTTCAATGTTGGGTCCTGTTTGGTGAGGGAAGAAATGGTGATGGGGGTGGTGGTGGGGTTGATAAGGTATAGGAAGGAGAAGGTAGGAGGAAAAAATGGTTGTGAAAAAAAAGAAGACAGAAAAGAATAGGAACAATTGTTTTTTTTTGGGGGGAAAGTAAGAGTTTGTAGGATGCAGGAGAGAAAAGTGATGGTTGGATAAGAAGAAAAACAAGAAGAAGCAAAGAAGGGAAAGATGCAATGAGAGGAGAGATAAACAATGAGAGGAAATAACAAGGAGAAAAAGAGAAAAGAAAAAAAGAAACTTAAAAACTACTACTCACCAATTATAGATAAACTATAAAAAACACAAGAAAACAAAAAAAGGAAGAAATGCTAAATGAATCACCTATTCAAATAGAGAACCAGAAAAAGAGGAGAACAAAACAAAAAAGGAAAAAAAATATAAAAAAACAGGAAGAAACACTAAATAAAACACCCACCTGTAAATGGGGAACAAAAAAATGAGAGGAAAACAAAACAAAAAAACATAAGAAAATGAACAAAAAAACCAGGAAGAAACACTAAATAAAACACCCACTTATAAATGGAAAAAAATAAAAAACAAAGAGAGAGTGAGAGGAAAAGGAAAACAAAAGCTCATACCTAAGTAAGTAAACAAATAGACCCTCACCAATTGTATCTCCTTGAGCAGCACTCCATCTGTCATGAACTTAATGCAGGTGTCCGGGGTGACGTTGCCCTCAAACCTGATCTGATAGGACACCTGGCGGGGCGACAGACTCATCTCCTGCCCCACACGCTTTGACATGGAGATGGCAGCCACTCTCCTTGGTTCCGTTATTCCAATCATCTTTCCTCCACTGTGAGAGCGAGATGGAGGTGCAGAAAATAGGGAAATACAGTCACGATTAAGTTTGGTTATATCGTGCAGTCTTTTCTATCATATGGCTGAGAAATGATGCAAAACACAGTGGAGACAAATATATGTTCTTGGCAAGTTATCAGCAGGCCAGAGGTTGTATGAGTGAGAAAAGACATGAAAGTACAAGTAGATTAGTGGCATTTTCATTTTTCTTTACTTTCTCCTTATTTTTCCCCTATACTCATCTGCTAACAGGTACAAATAAGGCAATGAAATCACACATACCCACAAACGCTCACCATTTTCAACACAAATCTATCATCTCTCTCTTCACTTCCACATTTCCACCCTGACATTCACCCCATGACCTTCCCACCATACCTCCTCCCCTCCACCTCAAAGCCACACAACTCTTCTCCCTTCCTCACCTGGTGTATCCCGCCTCGTAAAGGAACTGAGGCACCTGCGTTGTCTTTCCACTGCCTGTGGTGCCAACAATAACAGTGACGGGCTGCTCGTTGATTGCCTCCATCACTGCCTGTTCCTCTGCTAGAATGGGGAGCTTCAGTCTCGCTGCCTGCACCTCTGCTGGCCGCTTCACACTCATGTAGATGGCTGGTTCTGACTTCTTTGTTGCTTTGGTGTGGTCTTCTTCTTCTTTCTCTTTAGTGTCAGTCTTTTCCTCTGCCTTCTTACTGTCTTCTTGGTTTTCTGTTGATTCTTTGGTGTTTGTTTTCTTTTCTTCTTCTTGTGTTTCCTTTTCCTCTGCCTTGTCTTCCTCGTCACTCTCATCATCGCTGCTGCTGGACACTTCCTGCACAATTAATTCATGTGTACAAATAAATGATAACAAAAATAAATACGAGGTTAAAAAAATTAAATGAAGATATAAACAATTCAGGCTTTGAACAACACAGAATATGTCAAACATAATCACAGCAACATCACATAACACATCATAAAACCACAATTTCCTCACCCCAAGCCTGACTACAGTAGGATCTGACTGCTGCTGCTGCTCCTCCTCTTCTGCTTCCTCATCTTCCTCTTCCTCCCGCAACGGTCTTTTGCGCTTCTTCCTCTTCCCTCCCCTGACAACACTAGGCATCCTTCCGCCCTCCTGGCTCTCCTCTTCCTCCTCGTTGTTGTTGATGCATGTGTAATCACTGGCCTTGTACCTCTTGCGGCCGAGAGTCTGGGTCTCCTGCAGCTGCGTCAACTTGGCCAGGTCCTGTGGCCTGGCCTTCACCTCTTGCAGTGCTGCCAGGAGGTCTGCTCGCTGTGGGAAGAGTCTCAGTCTTAGCACCAAGAATTCAGTCACAGTATATGTCAACGGCAAACTTGGTCTTTGTTGTAGTTAGCACGGCTTCAGTGTTCTGTGACTTTAACTATTTGGTTTTCATTTGGTGTACCTCTCCCTAATAACCAGTCACTCTGGAACATCTTTATTTGCTCCACGGCCACATCCAGTCTTTTGAACTTGTGAGATATTGTAAAATGTATTTGATTTGTTGCTAGTTTTCTTGTAAATGCTTCTAAAGATTTCATGCATTGCTCTTGGTGCTGCTAATTGTTTTGTGTTGCAGTAAAAGAGTTAATAAAATCTAAGTTAGCTGATAAACTCTATTTGATTCTCATCTTAAACTTCACATTGTAGACAGATTAATAACAAATTATCATCCTACCTTATGCTTCCTATTTCAATTACATTACATCACAGACAGATACTAGTTTGACAGAGAATGAACAGTAATAATTCAAATACACATGGAAATTGATACATATATTACATACCATTTTTATCTTAATTTAGAGGGAGAGTAAACTATGCTACCTAACAAATAACATGTATACCTCCAGCTATCATGAACCAACTGAGATCAAACCAAACTTACAAGATCACAAATGGGGCCTGACAACATTCTCCTCAATAAAGACTCTTCCTGACCTGCATGAAGCAAACTTTACCTTGGCTTTCTTCTCTTTTTGGTCAACAATTTTCTCCAGATGTTTTCTTTTCTTCTTTGAGAGGAGCCTGACTGGTCCAGCACTCTTATCCCGGAGCTTCTTTGTTGCTCGTTTGGCAGACGGTAACACCAGAGCATTGCTGGCATCATATTTTTCTGTGCTTTCTATCTCTACTTTAATCTGAAATAAAGAAAAAATATTCCACATCTTAATTAGTATCTTCCCTCGTAAAAGTAGTTTTAAGAATACACAAAATATATGCAATCTACACGGGAAAAGGCCGTGGGTATGCAGTCAGCCACCAACACATCAGGCCAGACAAAATGTTGCCCTGCCTTAGCATTTCTGAGGATAAAACTAGAAAGCTGAAAGTACAACAAGTAAAAATACAAAAGGAAGACATTATCACTCAGAGAAACTATTCAAGTCTAGAGCCCGGCTTACCACCAGAGTTTTCTTTTCCCCAATGAGTTAACAACTGGAATAACCTGCCAGAGGGTTGTGTGTTTACTCAGTAGCAGTGTTCAGATCTAAATTAAATCAACATGGGGCAATTCAAGGCCACAAATATAATCATCGTGCTCAAACATTCACCACACGCAGCCTAGAAAGCCAGTAATAATATTGAGACTGCCCTATTGGAGCATCACGGCCTCTTCCAGAAGATTATTCATGTAAGTTTAACACATCGCAATAAATACAGTGAACGGATGAATAGTGAAATAACAGGAGATGAAGAAGTTAATGTTACTTCAATACTACCCAAGAACAGTACCACGCCACAACCCTCACACTCCAGTCTGCCTCCTGCCACTCACCCTCTTCGCCTCAGAGTCATCCGTCACAACAGTTGGTTTGGGTTTGTATTTCAGCCTTGAGCGGCCCATCTTGCCTTTCCGTCTTCCTGGGGCTGCGGTGGTGCCTGGTGCAGGTGGTGGTGGTGGTGGTGGTGGTGGTGCTGCTGCTGGTGGTGGAGTCCCGACGCACGTGTTATTGTTGACATCCACTGGTGAAGACACTTTCGGTCCCAGCAATATTATTCGGTAATTTCGGTTTACTCGGTTCTACGAATCGAATGAGTACTATTGGGTTTACTCAATTCATATAATTTGATTACATGATCGATTTCTCCATTAAAAAATGTATTTTCCAGATTAAAGTGACATTGAACTGTACTTCGAGCACACCCTTCCTAATGTCAGTAAAAGCATCTAATCACTTTCCTGGATAACAAATACATAGATACCACTATTCTTCATTCAATCTTTCAGATGACTTTCTTAAAAAAATAGTTTAACTCCTGTTGACCACATTCATAACAAGTCTTAACTGAGTCAAACTACAAATAGAGGTTCAAACTGCATGGCAAGGGACCACAATACTACCACACACCATGCCATACAACACAATACCATCCATGGCCCCCTGATCTACCCTTGCCCAGGTGAGTGGCCATAAGCCCTGGCGACACTGACTACACAACTTGGCTCCATTCACCCACTGCATATTTAGGGCATTATCAGGTGTTTTACAGGTCTTTTTAGATGATTTAAAGGCTTGCTCTATACCAATAGATGGAGGAGGAAGAGATAGATGAGATACAAGGCCCATTAGGGGAAAAGGAGGGGAGATGGAACCCTCCAGAATAGGTGCATAAAAAGTTTCTCACCATTTTAGCCTGTTCTGTTCTCTTTTATTAGTGGAGCTGGCATTATTTTGGTACTGGATTCATTGATAGGAATGTAGAGCTAGTCCAAATCCACAAAGAGATCTTCTCCACCTGTGTCTTGATTCCTACTTAACCTAACATTTATTATAACAAAACATGTTATGAGACACAACCTTTTTTTAAAATCAACACACTAGGATTGTTTTGGTGTGTGATGTAGCACTTAGAAGCAAGAGACAAGCATCACCCAACTAATACTTTTCAGTGATATGAAGTCTGTGTAGGCGTTTTCTACCCATCAAAATGTTCATGGTACCCAAACATGGGATTGAAAATTCTTTATACGACAAGGAGTTTGTGCTCTATTTATCTGCTTAGTAAGAGATGTTTCTATTTATTCAAAATCCATAACTTACTCTGGTGTGGGTCTTTTATTCATCTCGATATTGTGATTGTTTTGTATCGCCGTAAAATGTAAACAAACACCGCACGATCGTCCGCGCTCTGCTCCTAACCCGCCAAGTTAGAATTTTATTGTTGGAGACTTCGTTTAAGTATTTATCCCATTAAAAAACATTGTGCATTTCAGTGTGGGCAGCTTCTTTCTTCTTTCGATTTTCAAAATGGTTTGCGTTACGTATATATAAGGGGAGAGAGACACCCAGACCCCAATCTTCCTCCAGCCCCACACATAGATATTGAGCTATACAGTCTCGTATTTTTAGAGTCAGAGAATGGAGAAAAGCCTGAAACAACCACAAGAACAGATAAATAACCCCTGAAAACCCTTAAATGAGTGATTGAGTCTTAAATCAAGTGATATGTTTCTATCCCATTCACTACCTCCCACCCCAACACAACTGGACCCAGTCACAAATCTTATTTACCATAATTTTCAAAATTTGGGGGCATTTCTAGGTAGATTGCCGAATGAAAAGGCTAAATTGTAGTTGTGAGAGGAAGGAATGAGGAATGGAAGTATGTAAGGGATTTTAATTGTATTGGTAGCAGCAGTAACAGCAACAATAGCTAGTATTAGTAACTGTTTTATGAATGTTGTAGCGCTATTATCATTATTATGAGTGTGACTGATGCGTCTGTGTGTGCGTGTTAAGAAATGTGTTAAAAAGTTTGTTTATGTCCATTGTTAATTAGTGTTGAACGCAAGGGGAGGTGAGATTGAAATGGCTGTTTATTGAAGGATAAGTTTAAGAGGGAATAGACTAAAGTGTTGAATGGCATGGTGGAAGATGATGAGCAAGAGAAATGTGAGAAATATAAGGAAACAGAAAAGGAACAATACGAGAGTAATAGGAAAACAAAAAGCAAACAAAAAAAAGGAAAATATAAAAAAGACAAGGAGCAAAGGGACTAGAGAAATAGTGATAAGTGATTAGGAGTGGAGAATGAAGGGAGAAAGAATGCAAGGGTGTGAAAGTCAAGGAAATAGGAAGAAAGAAAGAAAATTAAAAAATACGGGAAAAAATTAAGAAAATATAAAGAGAAAAAAAAGAAACAATAGGCAAAACATTGTAAAACAATAAATAAGATGAAAAAACAAAGATAAGGAAAGCAAACAAATTATTGAAAAGAAAAAAATAAATAAACACAAGCAAAAAAAAAAAAAAAAAAAAAAAAAGCACCAAACCACACACCTGCATTATCCAGAGGCCATGTTAAGTCAAAGTAGGGTCAAGGGATAGTGTGGTTGACCTTAGCAGGTTTGAGATATGCTGCTGCCTCTCCTTGTTTCATAGGTCCCGGTGGTGATCTATATACAGGAGGTCACAATGAATGTTCCTCTGTAGTGACCTTCTCCCATGACCTTCCACCCTTTCCACTTTGACAAGTTGACATAGCTGTAGGGAGAAGGAGAGAATGGTGACACAGGAGATGAATAAGGGTGATGGTGCAATGTGTGATGGTTGTGTAAAAGTGAGAACCAATTGATAGTGAGTGATAATGAGAGAGAGAGAGAGAGAGAGAGAGAGAGAGAGAGAGAGAGAGAGAGAGAGAGAGAGAGAGAGAGAGAGAGAGAGATTGATTGTTTGTTTATTGGCTTATGTATACAAATACAATAATTTATCCAATACATAAGAATTATTCGAAAGCCCTTGTCCATGGAGCTCTAGGCTCTTTATGGACTATGAGCCCTGCTTTAATATCAGTCGCTTAAAAAGAATTACAAATTATTTTCCATTAATATATGTAGCCATTATATTTGTAGTAATTATTTCTACTACCAATCACTATTGTTACAGAAACCTAATGCTACAAATTACAATAAAGATACAATATGCCTACCTAACATTACAAACTACCGATAAATAATGCTTAATATCTGTTTCTTAACTGTTCCTTTATACGTAGTTTGATTGTGTTTAGAGACTTGTTTTTGACATCAAGTAAAAGTTGGTTCCATAGTTTAGTTCCCCGGTAAAGAACACACTGCTGAGCATGGGAGGTCTTGAACAGAGGCACTACAAGATCACTGGTGTTCCTGGTGTGTAGGTTAGCTTGGATGCATTGCTGAAAACCACAATCTATAGGATATGTATTCAGTGATTTATATACAAATATGATGATATGAAATAATGTCCTGTATTTTGAGTAGCTTAAGATTATGAAACAGGGGAGCAGTGTGATCAAACTTGCCTGACTGGGTTATAACTCTGATAAATTTCTTTTGACTTACAAATAATTTATCAATATATGACTTATATACTCCACCCCATAATGCAGAACTATTCATTATATTTGGATACAACAGGGAGTAATATATCTGAACTAAGCAATTTACATTGCATGAGGTCCTAATTCTATATAAAATATCAGTAATTTTAGATACTTTGTTAATCATTCCCTCTATGTGTGTCTTCCAGTTTAATTGGCAGTCTAATGTAATGCCCCCAAATTTAATTTTGTTAACCTTTTTAATTACTAAATTACCAATTTTAACATCATCAGTTACTGGGTGTGCCATATGGGGCTGTGTGAGCATACATTGTGTTTTCTTTACATTTAATGATAATTTATTACTATTCAACCAATTTACTACATTTACTAACTCAGAATTCATTGTATTTATTATAGCATTTAAGTCATTGCCATGAAGAAAAATGTTTGTATTATCAGCAAACAATATAAATTTCAGTTTGTTGGAATAGAAAGTGATATCATTTATATAAATAAAGAATAACAATGGAGCTGTAATGGATCCTTGCAGAACACCACATATTACATTCTTACAACATGAGTTGGTATTTCTGTACGTAGTGTATTGTTTCCTTGAAGCGAGGTAACTTTGAAAACAATTATGTGCTTGTCCCTTTATGCCGTATACTGTTAATTTATGGAGTAATATAGAATGATGTATGGTGTCAAAAGCTTTTGATAGGTCACAAAAAGCAGTTAACTGATACATTTTGTTGTCCAGAACCTTATATAAATTTTGACAAAGACGGTGGATGACCAGTTCTGTAGAGTACTTTTGTCTGAATCCAAACTGATTATCAGATAAAAGTGAGTTTTGTTCTAAGTAATCCATAATCCTGTGTGCTACAACTTTTCAAATATTTTGCTCAAACAAGGGAGCACTGAAACCGGTCTACAATTAGAAAAAAACAGAAGAGTCACCTTTTTTTCAATATAGGGACAACCCGTGCAATTTGTAAGAAATCAGGAAAGCAGACAAGAACAAAGGATTTATTAATGACGTACTCTTAAAAGGGAGTAACCACTTCCTTACACTCTTTAATAATACTAATACTCACGTCGTCATGACCTGAACTTTTTTTCTTCATGCTAGTAATTATGGTATTTATCTCGGCACATGATGTGGATCTCAAGTAAAAAGAAAAATGTACCGGCTCGGGTAAGTACCTCTCATATGATATTCTAGGATCTTCTATAGGCTGTGCTAAGATTTCTGCTACATTTGAAAAATAATTGTTAAATTCCTCCACTATATCTAAACTATCTGTGAGATTTCTACCCTGGTGTACAAAAAGGTTTGAGTTGCTATTCCTTTTTCTACCTAGTAAATCATTGACTACACTCCACGTTTTCTTAGAATTTCCTGCACCTTCCTCTAATGTATTTATGAGATAATCACATTTTGCCTTCCTGATTAGGGAAGTCAACATATTTCTGTACTTCTTTTAAATTGTCTTTCGTAGGTTAAAGGCCACTTTGCATATAACTTCTGTAACCTATTCCTTTCTTTGATTGAATTCTTGATAACTGTAGTTATATTTGGTTTACCAATGTGTTTCTCTTTAATCTTATACTCTTTAACAGGAAAGTAAGTATTATACAACTCTAAAAAAGTACCCATGTACTCATTGAAATCAATATTCACGTCATGGCCGGTCATTACATCTCTCCAGTTCCAGTTATAAGTTGCTAATGAAGATTTAAAGGATGTAGTGGCTTCAACACTGAATACTCTCTTTTGATAAGTTGATGTTGCTGGTCTGTAGAAGTTGATATGTTAAAAAAAAAGAACAAATGGGAAAATGATCACTAATCATGCTATAAATAGTTCTACTGTTGCTGAGTCTTTCAAAGTTGTTTGTCCACATGTTATCAATGAGGGTAGCTGAGGATTTCATACTCTTGTGGGTTTAGTTATGCAGGGAAAAAATAAGTGAGAGAAAAAGAGATTACTAAATTCTTTCACCTTATAATCAGTATTGTTAAGTAAATTGATATTAAAATCACTGAAAATATAACAGAGAGAGAGAGAGAGAGAGAGAGAAAGAGAGAGAAACCATTAAACCTATTAGGTTTAATGGTGGCAGTCTTTGTGTGAACACAGCTGCCTTATGCCATCTACCATCCTCATCCATAATCTAGTGTCTTCTTTAAAAACTCCGCATTGTCTGAGCACTAACAGTATGATTACAGAGTTTGTTCCACTAATCAACTACATATTTGAAAACCTCAATTCCACCGAATGTTCGAGATGCACCCGCCACCCCTCTGTGTTGAAAAAATATTTGAAAAAGCAAATTATACCTGGTATCAAACTGTATGCTGTATATACATTACTGTTTATATACATATAGTAAATAAATATGTACATCGGGTCTAAGATATGTACTCTGCATATAGAGAAATGGGAGTATGCGTTATATAGATTTCCTTTCTCATTACAACTGCTGCCAAACTTGCCACCTCTAACGTTAATTAAACGGTATGTCCCTCCGTTATATAGAGTTCTTGTTCGCCTTTCCTTTCCTTGATAAAACTAGTAAAATCCTTTTGTACTCCAACTTCCTCCGCTCATTTTCCTTGCCACTAATCCCGATGTGGAAATGCCCAATGAGGAGAGCGTGGTTTCCGTCAAGGCAGTAACACGTACCAAGGAAAAAAAGACATACTATTTTATAGCCCGCGTGGGGGCCTCTGCTCCACACATAACATCACCACCACCACCACCACCCCCAGCCAGAAAATGTTCAAATTATTTTGTTTTCCCTGAAGATCAATACAGAAAACTGAACTATCGGGGCATGGGACAGGAAAACTAAAGGGAAGCTTCATACTCCATTTTTTTTATATAGCATCCAATGATACTGTTCCGGAAAACAATTAAAATGACAGACGCTTAATACCTAATGATTTACTCTAAACAATATAATAACTACCAAGTAAATAACAAACAGCAGAGTGGCGCAGTGGAAGCGTGCTGGGCCCATAACCCAGAGGTCCGTAGATCGAAACTACGCTCTGCTAACGAAGAACTTTTCTCTTATGATACTTTCAAGATGGTGCGGGACTCGTTCAGTGCAATAAGCAAAGTTTTGAAAAAAAATGTGTCATTACGGTTTTGGCGACAGATTAACAATATTTCTTCATTATCATCAGGCAAAACACTCTTGAGAACTATGATAAGCACCTCTGTGGCTTTAGAAGACAGTCATGGTGAGAGGAAAGAACAAAAGCTAGTTGTTTTGAATCATGACTCATTACAGCTCTTAACAGTGGGGCGGGGCACGGGAAGGCACACTAATATAATTCTAAGCTAGAATTAGTCGTTATCAGTATTTCCTTCTCTCTAAGTCTACAGCAGGGATGTCACACTCATGGCCCACTGGATGGTCTAAGTGGCCAGCGAGGAGACAAGAAACTTTTCATCTCATATTGCTGTAATTGTTGGAACTGTGGCAAACGTAACTAAAATGTTAAGTCTAGGACGAAACTTTACATTCACAAGTTCAGATAAACCCAAATAATGTTTTCTTTGTAAATTAAGATGACCAGCAAAATAAATTATAGTCTTCAGCCTTGCTAATAAGAATAATTACCAGATCTTTGATAGCCATCGAGGCCATAACCAAGTGGATAATTGACCCTCGAAAGGATTTGAATGTGATACCTCTGCTCTAAAGGAAACTAATCACAGACCTGCAGAGTAGATTATGAACTTACCAAATTAAACATTTACAAGACCTATTTGGTGAAGATTCTGGGACCATTTTCAATCTTTCTAGACCAAACGGAAAGTAAACCCGAGAGCAGCAGCAGCATCAGTAGCAATAGTGGTCGTGGTATTATTATTATTATTATTATTATTATTATTATTATTATTATTATTATTATTATTATTAGTAGTAGTAGTAGTAGTAGTAGTAGTAATGGCATACAACTAAGATCAGTTGGTCATTAAGAGCACGCCTGACATCATCATCTTGGATGAGTGTTAATTTTAAACATGTTAAGAATATTGCTTTTTTAGTTTCTGACTTATGCAGATGCAGTGACAGTAAAAGTAAAAGCAGTAAAAGTCAATATGTTAGGAAATCAATCAATCAATTGGTGAGTAAATAAGTGAATAAATACCTTACCTTCACTATTTCAAAAGCCTTTTTTTTATTTCAATTTACAAGAGTTTTTAATTTTTTCATGGTTATAGGGATAAAGTGACAAGATTTCTTCATTATTAACTGGAAAAATACTCCTGAAAACACCATTAATCATCTCTGTGACCCTGAAAAATAGTCGTGGTGAGAGAGCACAATGTTTCTGATTACGGACCTAAGAATCTCTGCGTAATGAATGAAATCAATATTGAAGAACTATTCCCAAGTTGCGTTGAACAAATTACTATGTTTTTAATCAAGTATATCGTTTCTCCCATCCACCCACCCTCCTCCTCCTCCTCCTCCTATCTCATTTATCTCTGTGTCCAATGCTTTATCACACCCAAGATTTGCGAGTGCTCTTCATAACCTCCCCTTTTATGCCGTCATTTACTTCCTACTTACCCTTCGTCTACTCTCTTCCTTACCCGCTCATGTTACTCTAATATTTCCTTCATTATCCGCATTCATCAGTTTGTTATAGTATTCAGTTAATCTCTCTCTCTCTCTCTCTCTCTCTCTCGCTCAGCTCTCTGCTCTCTCCCAGTCTCGCTCATCCTCTCTCACAGCTCTCTCTCTCTCTCTCTCTCTCTCTCTCTCTCTCTCTCTCTCTCTCTCTCTCTCTCTCTCTCTCTCTCTCTCTCTCTCTCCCCAATGCATCGTTTTCCCTTTCATTTACTATCTTCACTGCATCTGCTCTCATAAACAGCCTCATAAAGGGTCCACAACAGGTCTGATACTGTTAGTTCTTCCATTGTGTTCCTCAGTGCTTCTCTACCGTCGTCATCGTTCTCACACCTCAGTTTCTTTTCTTTTTTGTAATGAAAAATTCCCATTCGTGTTCCATTTTTTTTCTTTCGATCACTCAGGTTCATTCCAAACCCGCCATTTCATTCCCTGCATTCTCATTTATTTATCCCATTGTTCTTCCTTTATTTCTCTTGTTTTTGTCCTTTAAAAGACGAATAATCAAAACATAATATAAATCAATAAGGACAATGAAGCAAGCGGTGGCGACTTCAATAGACAATATGATAATAGAGCGACTGAGCCGAGGCCTGAGGGAGAAGAAGAAAGAAAACGAGACAGACAGAGAGAGAGAGACAGAGAAAACGCGCGCGGGAAGGCGGAAAGACGAAGAGACACACAGAGAAGAGAGAATAGGAGAGGGAGGGAGAGGGGAGGAAGAAAATCTGAGAAAATACACATCAAGAGAAGGGGGAAAGACACCCAAATACGAGGACGAGGAGAAAAATAAATCCCACGACCACTTCGTCACGAAATATTCAAAACACGCCACAAGGGGGATGACAAAGAGACAATGGGCGCGCTCTCTACTTAGCCGCGGGAACCCGGGATGAGGTGACCGCCAGAACATCGATCCTTTGTCCCAACCTGCCCCGCCTTCCTCCCCTTCCTCTGCTGACCAATTACGCCCTTCGTCTCCTCTCGTGAAGGCCAATTAGGTCATCCAATTTCGTCATCACCCGCTGCACTGGTCACTTCGAGAGGAGGAAGAGGAGGAGGAGGAGTGATTAGAAGGACGAGAAGTGAGATGATGAGAGTAATGGATAGAGATTAAACAGGAGAGGGGTGAGACGGACAAAGATATATAAAGACAAGATGGACAGTAAGAGAGAGAGAGAGAGAGAGAGAGAGAGAGAGAGAGAGAGAGAGAGAGAGAGAGAGAGAGAGAGAGAGAGAGTAATGAGGAAAGAATGTAGATGATGAATTAACAACTTTTTAAATGTGATAGTGTAAATTCAAAATGGTTTAAAGTTTCGCACGGATAAAAAAAAAAAATGCATAATAACAATGACAATAATAATAAGGATAAGAAGAAGAAGAAGAAGAAGAAGATGATGATGAAGATAAAACTGAGACTAAAATGAACCATCTTAATTCTACAAAATCGAACACAAATCAAAACAATCTAATCCAAATAAAGCAAAACACTTCTCGGCGAATGATCGAATCGTCCTTTAATCCCCCGGGCGGCCAACAAAGGAATCCGATCGCACTCACAAAGGATTCCCAGTAACGCGGTTTGAACTCGAAGAAGATTGGCTGAGACAGTGGGCGCCGGGAGCTGCACATCCAATCCAAACCCCCTTGAAGAGGATTAGATGCCGATCACCACTGCCAGACGCGAGATGTTTCCTACTTGATCCTATTTCTTCTATTCTAGCTTCTTTTTTTTCTTTTTTTTCAGCGAATTATTGATTTTTTATGATTATATGTAGATTTGTTTTTCTAATCTGCTGTGCCTTTGTTTCAAACAGTTGCGACTCTCTTCATTATTCGCTTCGTACTATGAATTGTTAATGTATTTCTTTAGAATTTTGTATGTCTCGTATTTCTCTCTCTCTCTCTCTCTCTCTCTCTCTCTCTCTCTCTCTCTCTC
>CM035185.1:26261097-26284010 GCA_020233015.1 Callinectes sapidus | reverse complement strand
GGACAACAAAATGTATCAGTTAACTGCTTTTTGTGACCTATCAAAAGCTTTTGACACCATACATCATTCTATATTACTCCATAAATTAACAGTATACGGCATAAAGGGACAAGCACATAATTGTTTTCAAAGTTACCTCGCTTCAAGGAAACAATACACTACGTACAGAAATACCAACTCATGTTGTAAGAATGTAATATGTGGTGTTCTGCAAGGATCCATTACAGCTCCATTGTTATTCTTTATTTATATAAATGATATCACTTTCTATTCCAACAAACTGAAATTTATATTGTTTGCTGATAATACAAACATTTTTCTTCATGGCAATGACTTAAATGCTATAATAAATACAATGAATTCTGAGTTAGTAAATGTAGTAAATTGGTTGAATAGTAATAAATTATCATTAAATGTAAAGAAAACACAATGTATGCTCACACAGCCCCATATGGCACACCCAGTAACTGATGATGTTAAAATTGGTAATTTAGTAATTAAAAAGGTTAACAAAATTAAATTTGGGGGCATTACATTAGACTGCCAATTAAACATAGAGGGAATGATTAACAAAGTATCTAAAATTACTGATATTTTATATAGAATTAGGACCTCATGCAATGTAAATTGCTTAGTTCAGATATATTACTCCCTGTTGTATCCAAATATAATGAATAGTTCTGCATTATGGGGTGGAGTATATAAGTCATATATTGATAAATTATTTGTAAGTCAAAAGAAATTTATCAGAGTTATAACCCAGTCAGGCAAGTTTGATCACACTGCTCCCCTGTTTCATAATCTTAAGCTACTCAAAATACAGGACATTATTTCATATCATCATATTTGTATATAAATCAATGAATACATATCCTATAGATTGTGGTTTTCAGCAATGCATCCAAGCTAACCTACACACCAGGAACACCAGTGATCTTGTAGTGCCTCTGTTCAAGACCTCCCATGCTCAGCAGTGTGTTCTTTACCGGGGAACTAAACTATGGAACCAACTTTTACCTGATGTCAAAAACAAGTCTCTAAACACAAACTACGTATAAAGGAACAGTTAAGAAACAGATATTAAGCATTATTTATCGGTAGTTTGTAATGTTAGGTAGGCATATTGTATCTTTATTGTAATTTGTAGCATTAGGTTTCTGTAACAATAGTGATTGGTAGTAGAAATAATTACTACAAATATAATGGCTACATATATTAATGGAAAATAATTTGTAATTCTTTTTAAGCGACTGATATTAAAGCAGGGCTCATAGCCCCTAAAGAGCCTAGAGCTCCATGGACAAGGGCGTTCGAATAATTCTTATGTATTGGATAAATTATTGTATTTGTATACATAAGCCAATAAACAAACAATCAATCTCTCTCTCTCTCTCTCTCTCTCTCTCTCTCTCTCTCTCTCTCTCTCTCTCATTATCACTCACTATCAATTGGTTCTCACTTTTACACAACCATCACACATTGCACCATCACCCTTATTCATCTCCTGTGTCACCATTCTCTCCTCCCTACAGCTATGTCAACTTGTCAAAGTGGAAAGGGTGGAAGGTCATGGGAGAAGGTCACTACAGAGGAACATTCATTGTGACCTCCTGTATATAGATCACCACCGGGACCTATGAAACAAGGAGAGGCAGCAGCATATCTCAAACCTGCTAAGGTCAACCACACTATCCCTTGACCCTACTTTGACTTAACATGGCCTCTGGATAATGCAGGTGTGTGGTTTGGTGCTTTTTTTTTTTTTTTTTTTTTTTTTGCTTGTGTTTATTTATTTTTTTCTTTTCAATAATTTGTTTGCTTTCCTTATCTTTGTTTTTTCATCTTATTTATTGTTTTACAATGTTTTGCCTATTGTTTCTTTTTTTTCTCTTTATATTTTCTTAATTTTTTCCCGTATTTTTTAATTTTCTTTCTTTCTTCCTATTTCCTTGACTTTCACACCCTTGCATTCTTTCTCCCTTCATTCTCCACTCCTAATCACTTATCACTATTTCTCTAGTCCCTTTGCTCCTTGTCTTTTTTATATTTTCCTTTTTTTTGTTTGCTTTTTGTTTTCCTATTACTCTCGTATTGTTCCTTTTCTGTTTCCTTATATTTCTCACATTTCTCTTGCTCATCATCTTCCACCATGCCATTCAACACTTTAGTCTATTCCCTCTTAAACTTATCCTTCAATAAACAGCCATTTCAATCTCACCTCCCCTTGCGTTCAACACTAATTAACAATGGACATAAACAAACTTTTTAACACATTTCTTAACACGCACACACAGACGCATCAGTCACACTCATAATAATGATAATAGCGCTACAACATTCATAAAACAGTTACTAATACTAGCTATTGTTGCTGTTACTGCTGCTACCAATACAATTAAAATCCCTTACATACTTCCATTCCTCATTCCTTCCTCTCACAACTACAATTTAGCCTTTTCATTCGGCAATCTACCTAGAAATGCCCCCAAATTTTGAAAATTATGGTAAATAAGATTTGTGACTGGGTCCAGTTGTGTTGGGGTGGGAGGTAGTGAATGGGATAGAAACATATCACTTGATTTAAGACTCAATCACTCATTTAAGGGTTTTCAGGGGTTATTTATCTGTTCTTGTGGTTGTTTCAGGCTTTTCTCCATTCTCTGACTCTAAAAATACGAGACTGTATAGCTCAATATCTATGTGTGGGGCTGGAGGAAGATTGGGGTCTGGGTGTCTCTCTCCCCTTATATATACGTAACGCAAACCATTTTGAAAATCGAAAGAAGAAAGAAGCTGCCCACACTGAAATGCACAATGTTTTTTAATGGGATAAATACTTAAACGAAGTCTCCAACAATAAAATTCTAACTTGGCGGGTTAGGAGCAGAGCGCGGACGATCGTGCGGTGTTTGTTTACATTTTACGGCGATACAAAACAATCACAATATCGAGATGAATAAAAGACCCACACCAGAGTAAGTTATGGATTTTGAATAAATAGAAACATCTCTTACTAAGCAGATAAATAGAGCACAAACTCCTTGTCGTATAAAGAATTTTCAATCCCATGTTTGGGTACCATGAACATTTTGATGGGTAGAAAACGCCTACACAGACTTCATATCACTGAAAAGTATTAGTTGGGTGATGCTTGTCTCTTGCTTCTAAGTGCTACATCACACACCAAAACAATCCTAGTGTGTTGATTTTAAAAAAAGGTTGTGTCTCATAACATGTTTTGTTATAATAAATGTTAGGTTAAGTAGGAATCAAGACACAGGTGGAGAAGATCTCTTTGTGGATTTGGACTAGCTCTACATTCCTATCAATGAATCCAGTACCAAAATAATGCCAGCTCCACTAATAAAAGAGAACAGAACAGGCTAAAATGGTGAGAAACTTTTTATGCACCTATTCTGGAGGGTTCCATCTCCCCTCCTTTTCCCCTAATGGGCCTTGTATCTCATCTATCTCTTCCTCCTCCATCTATTGGTATAGAGCAAGCCTTTAAATCATCTAAAAAGACCTGTAAAACACCTGATAATGCCCTAAATATGCAGTGGGTGAATGGAGCCAAGTTGTGTAGTCAGTGTCGCCAGGGCTTATGGCCACTCACCTGGGCAAGGGTAGATCAGGGGGCCATGGATGGTATTGTGTTGTATGGCATGGTGTGTGGTAGTATTGTGGTCCCTTGCCATGCAGTTTGAACCTCTATTTGTAGTTTGACTCAGTTAAGACTTGTTATGAATGTGGTCAACAGGAGTTAAACTATTTTTTTAAGAAAGTCATCTGAAAGATTGAATGAAGAATAGTGGTATCTATGTATTTGTTATCCAGGAAAGTGATTAGATGCTTTTACTGACATTAGGAAGGGTGTGCTCGAAGTACAGTTCAATGTCACTTTAATCTGGAAAATACATTTTTTAATGGAGAAATCGATCATGTAATCAAATTATATGAATTGAGTAAACCCAATAGTACTCATTCGATTCGTAGAACCGAGTAAACCGAAATTACCGAATAATATTGCTGGGACCGAAAGTGTCTTCACCAGTGGATGTCAACAATAACACGTGCGTCGGGACTCCACCACCAGCAGCACCACCACCACCACCACCACCACCACCTGCACCAGGCACCACCGCAGCCCCAGGAAGACGGAAAGGCAAGATGGGCCGCTCAAGGCTGAAATACAAACCCAAACCAACTGTTGTGACGGATGACTCTGAGGCGAAGAGGGTGAGTGGCAGGAGGCAGACTGGAGTGTGAGGGTTGTGGCGTGGTACTGTTCTTGGGTAGTATTGAAGTAACATTAACTTCTTCATCTCCTGTTATTTCACTATTCATCCGTTCACTGTATTTATTGCGATGTGTTAAACTTACATGAATAATCTTCTGGAAGAGGCCGTGATGCTCCAATAGGGCAGTCTCAATATTATTACTGGCTTTCTAGGCTGCGTGTGGTGAATGTTTGAGCACGATGATTATATTTGTGGCCTTGAATTGCCCCATGTTGATTTAATTTAGATCTGAACACTGCTACTGAGTAAACACACAACCCTCTGGCAGGTTATTCCAGTTGTTAACTCATTGGGGAAAAGAAAACTCTGGTGGTAAGCCGGGCTCTAGACTTGAATAGTTTCTCTGAGTGATAATGTCTTCCTTTTGTATTTTTACTTGTTGTACTTTCAGCTTTCTAGTTTTATCCTCAGAAATGCTAAGGCAGGGCAACATTTTGTCTGGCCTGATGTGTTGGTGGCTGACTGCATACCCACGGCCTTTTCCCGTGTAGATTGCATATATTTTGTGTATTCTTAAAACTACTTTTACGAGGGAAGATACTAATTAAGATGTGGAATATTTTTTCTTTATTTCAGATTAAAGTAGAGATAGAAAGCACAGAAAAATATGATGCCAGCAATGCTCTGGTGTTACCGTCTGCCAAACGAGCAACAAAGAAGCTCCGGGATAAGAGTGCTGGACCAGTCAGGCTCCTCTCAAAGAAGAAAAGAAAACATCTGGAGAAAATTGTTGACCAAAAAGAGAAGAAAGCCAAGGTAAAGTTTGCTTCATGCAGGTCAGGAAGAGTCTTTATTGAGGAGAATGTTGTCAGGCCCCATTTGTGATCTTGTAAGTTTGGTTTGATCTCAGTTGGTTCATGATAGCTGGAGGTATACATGTTATTTGTTAGGTAGCATAGTTTACTCTCCCTCTAAATTAAGATAAAAATGGTATGTAATATATGTATCAATTTCCATGTGTATTTGAATTATTACTGTTCATTCTCTGTCAAACTAGTATCTGTCTGTGATGTAATGTAATTGAAATAGGAAGCATAAGGTAGGATGATAATTTGTTATTAATCTGTCTACAATGTGAAGTTTAAGATGAGAATCAAATAGAGTTTATCAGCTAACTTAGATTTTATTAACTCTTTTACTGCAACACAAAACAATTAGCAGCACCAAGAGCAATGCATGAAATCTTTAGAAGCATTTACAAGAAAACTAGCAACAAATCAAATACATTTTACAATATCTCACAAGTTCAAAAGACTGGATGTGGCCGTGGAGCAAATAAAGATGTTCCAGAGTGACTGGTTATTAGGGAGAGGTACACCAAATGAAAACCAAATAGTTAAAGTCACAGAACACTGAAGCCGTGCTAACTACAACAAAGACCAAGTTTGCCGTTGACATATACTGTGACTGAATTCTTGGTGCTAAGACTGAGACTCTTCCCACAGCGAGCAGACCTCCTGGCAGCACTGCAAGAGGTGAAGGCCAGGCCACAGGACCTGGCCAAGTTGACGCAGCTGCAGGAGACCCAGACTCTCGGCCGCAAGAGGTACAAGGCCAGTGATTACACATGCATCAACAACAACGAGGAGGAAGAGGAGAGCCAGGAGGGCGGAAGGATGCCTAGTGTTGTCAGGGGAGGGAAGAGGAAGAAGCGCAAAAGACCGTTGCGGGAGGAAGAGGAAGATGAGGAAGCAGAAGAGGAGGAGCAGCAGCAGCAGTCAGATCCTACTGTAGTCAGGCTTGGGGTGAGGAAATTGTGGTTTTATGATGTGTTATGTGATGTTGCTGTGATTATGTTTGACATATTCTGTGTTGTTCAAAGCCTGAATTGTTTATATCTTCATTTAATTTTTTTAACCTCGTATTTATTTTTGTTATCATTTATTTGTACACATGAATTAATTGTGCAGGAAGTGTCCAGCAGCAGCGATGATGAGAGTGACGAGGAAGACAAGGCAGAGGAAAAGGAAACACAAGAAGAAGAAAAGAAAACAAACACCAAAGAATCAACAGAAAACCAAGAAGACAGTAAGAAGGCAGAGGAAAAGACTGACACTAAAGAGAAAGAAGAAGAAGACCACACCAAAGCAACAAAGAAGTCAGAACCAGCCATCTACATGAGTGTGAAGCGGCCAGCAGAGGTGCAGGCAGCGAGACTGAAGCTCCCCATTCTAGCAGAGGAACAGGCAGTGATGGAGGCAATCAACGAGCAGCCCGTCACTGTTATTGTTGGCACCACAGGCAGTGGAAAGACAACGCAGGTGCCTCAGTTCCTTTACGAGGCGGGATACACCAGGTGAGGAAGGGAGAAGAGTTGTGTGGCTTTGAGGTGGAGTGGAGGAGGTATGGTGGGAAGGTCATGGGGTGAATGTCAGGGTGGAAATGTGGAAGTGAAGAGAGAGATGATAGATTTGTGTTGAAAATGGTGAGCGTTTGTGGGTATGTGTGATTTCATTGCCTTATTTGTACCTGTTAGCAGATGAGTATAGGGGAAAAATAAGGAGAAAGTAAAGAAAAATGAAAATGCCACTAATCTACTTGTACTTTCATGTCTTTTCTCACTCATACAACCTCTGGCCTGCTGATAACTTGCCAAGAACATATATTTGTCTCCACTGTGTTTTGCATCATTTCTCAGCCATATGATAGAAAAGACTGCACGATATAACCAAACTTAATCGTGACTGTATTTCCCTATTTTCTGCACCTCCATCTCGCTCTCACAGTGGAGGAAAGATGATTGGAATAACGGAACCAAGGAGAGTGGCTGCCATCTCCATGTCAAAGCGTGTGGGGCAGGAGATGAGTCTGTCGCCCCGCCAGGTGTCCTATCAGATCAGGTTTGAGGGCAACGTCACCCCGGACACCTGCATTAAGTTCATGACAGATGGAGTGCTGCTCAAGGAGATACAATTGGTGAGGGTCTATTTGTTTACTTACTTAGGTATGAGCTTTTGTTTTCCTTTTCCTCTCACTCTCTCTTTGTTTTTTATTTTTTTCCATTTATAAGTGGGTGTTTTATTTAGTGTTTCTTCCTGTTTTTTTGTTTGTTTTCTTATGTTTTTTTTTGTTTTGTTTTTCTCTTCATTTTTTTTGTTCTCCTACACTTTATCAACCCCACCACCACCACCACCACCACCACCACCACCACCACCACCACCACCACCACCACCACCATCATCACCATTTCTTCCTTCACCAAACAGGACCCAACATTGAAGAAATATTCAGTCATTATCATCGACGAGGCTCACGAACGCAGCGTCTTCTCGGACATCCTGATTGGCATCCTGTCCCGCATCCTTCCCCGTCGCCAGGCAAAGGGCAGCCCACTCAAACTGATCATCATGTCTGCTACGCTCAAGGTGGAGGATTTCACTCTCAACCCTCGGCTCTTCAGGGAACCCAAGCCTCCCGTTATCAAGGTGAGTGTGGCAGGGAGGTTGTAAGAATGTAAGGAGATGCTTCAAATTTGAAGGTTACATATAGGAGAAAAATGTACAGCAGTGTAAATTTAACCAACATAACATGCAATTCCTAAATAACTCAATGAATGAACTACATATAAGAGTACAGTGGTACCTCTTCATTCAAACTTGATTCGTTCTTTTTGGCTGTTCGAATTGTGAAAATTCAAATTTGGAAGCAATTTTTACCATTGAAATTAATGTAAAAACATTTAATCCGTTCCAGTTTATTTTAAATAAAGAATACTACACTCAAACCCCAGGTATTGCGAGAAATTTGTCCCTTAACATTGCTGCAATAGCTAAAAATGTAATAACCATTGTTAAGAAGTAATGGGAAAAAATAAAATTGGTCCTGGCCCATCAGAGTGGCACCTCATCTCATCATAATTCATAGATATCGTTCACATTTTGAAAGTATAAAGTAAACACAGATATGAAATGCATAAAAAATTTAAAAAACAGGCATATCAAAAGACTTCTTCATCGAGTCCCGATGAAAATTAAACAGGCCTCCCCCGGGTCCCTGCCTCCCTCTCATGCACTAAATACGGGAACAGATCGTGTAGTATTCCCCCATCCCCCTCACTCCATCCCTATCCACTCCCATTCGCTACACAAACAGGCCAAGTAGGTCGGCTCTCTCTCTCTCTCTCTCTCTCTCTCTCTCTCTCTCTCTCTCCTCTCTCTTTCTCTCTCTCTTATCAAGTAGAACATATTCTCGCAGCATCATTTGCAACAGGAATTATTTCAAGAAAAGTATAAATTACTGTACAAAACTGCAAATGATTGTATTATCGTAGTTTGCGCAAATGACAATGACATTTAACAATTCATTCTTCACTGGTTGTTTAAAATGTTAAATATATCTTCATTATTAAATAAGTTTGCCAGTGACCAGAGTAGAAGGCAGCATTGACTGGGGTGGTACGTAGGAAGTGACCAGGGTTGGGGGCTGGAGTAAGCAAGGCAACTAGGGGCCGGAGTGACTTGAAAGCCGTTCACAAGTCACAATAGAGAGAGAGGTGTTCACAGTGGAGAAGTCGGCCGACTGGTGGGAAGGCAGCGTTGGCTGCCACGTGTGTTTGTGTTCGAATTGAGAGGCCGTGTTCAGATTGGAGGTCAAAATTTGTTCACAAAATGTGTTCGGATTGGGAAGTGTTTGAGTCAAAGGGTGTTCAAATGAAGAGGTACCACTGTAATGCTAAGATAAAGACAGTATATATATAAAAATTAACCTTATTAGCTAAAGAAAAATTGTGAAAAGTCAAGTATTGAAAGAGACTTGATAGATATGAATAAACACCTAAAATTATAAGAGAATTGTAAAAAACTATCTAACAAGAACCACCACAGTAACACAACCTAACCACACATTCCCTGCCAGGTGGAGTCACGCATGTTTGATGTCACAATCCACTACAACAAGCGAACCGTGGATGACTATGTGGGAGAGGCATACAAGAAGACCTGCAAGATCCACCGCCAGCTGCCTGAAGGAGGGATACTGGTCTTCCTGACAGGTGAGGCAGACAGTGGTGCTGAGAGAAAGGGAAAGAAAAGGAGAGGATAAAAAGAGGAAAGAAAAAGATGATTGTAATAGTTGAGAGAAAGGAAGGGAGGAATGAAGATAGTAGAGTAAAGAATAGGAAAAAGAGATGATGATAGTTGAGAGAAAGCAAAGGAGGAATAAGAAAGTAAAGTAAGCATAGGGAAGAAAAAGAAGATAATAGTGGTTGAGAGATGGGGAAGGAGGAGAGAAAGGAGGGTAGTATAAAAAGAGGAAAGAAAAAAGGAGGATGAAAGAAGTTGGAAAAGAGAGTATATATGGTTATTAAGGATATAGAGAAGAGATTAGAATAAAGGACAGAAAGAAGTGATGATTGGATAACATAAAACACAGAGACAAAGAGAGAGATAAATAAACTGTGAGTAAAAAAAAGAGAGAGAGAAACTTAAACATCATGAGAGAAGGAAAAAAGATTAAAAGTGAATAAAAAGAAAAAGACAAACATATCACATTTCCACTTCAGTACTACAGCTAAACCCCTTTCTTCCTCCCAAGGTCAACAAGAGGTGAACACAGTGGTCAGAAAACTGCGAGCAACCTTCCCCATGTCAAGACAGGACGGCAGTGAGGCAGGGAAAGCTGTGCCTAACGTCAGCGGCTACAGGAGGAAGAAGGAGGAACTGAAGGCCCAGCGCAAGGCAGCCAAGGAGGAACCCACACAGAAAGTCATCCTCCCTGAAGTGAAATTGGAAAAGTAAGTGTTTGCTGAGACAGACTTAAGATTTGATGCATTTAAGATTATTTTTCTTCTTTTCTTTTTTCTTATTATTATTTGCTCCTATTTCTGTACATGTTTTTCTGCCTTTTTCCTCATCATATGCTTTTCTTTGCCATATCTTGGTTCAGTTAGGTGGTCTTCTTTAGCCCATAAATTCCCATACGCCCACTTCGTTTAAAAAAAAAAAAGAATTCATCACTGTTCTTCACATTGAGCTCTTGCACCTCCCAGCTTTGTGTCCGCCCTTCCTGACGATGGCGAGGGGGAGCTGGACGAGGGAGGCACAGAGCTGGAGGACCGAGGGATTGCTGACCACGGGGACTCGGATCTGGAGCTTGATGGGGATGAGGAGGAAGATGGACCAAGAGGGAATGAGCAGCCACTGTGGGTACTGCCTCTGTACTCCCTCCTCCCTCCTGAGAAACAGCAGTTGGTGAGTGTGTCTGGTGCATCTCAGGCTTGTATTATGAAACACATCTGTGCTTCACCTCCATCCACTATTTCAAAAGGCTTCATTTCAATTTCCACAAGTTTTTGAAGGTATTTTTATGTAGTTCTAGAGGCAGAGTGACAAGATTTCTGCATTATTGGGTAACCGGAGAAGCACTCTTGAAAACTTTGCCAATCATCTCTGTTGTACTTCAGCCGTCATCTCATCAGCAGCTTCAGATGTACCGCTGATGAGATAATGGATAAAGTACAACACCAATTTTATGAAGTTAAGATGGATAAGACTAGAAATTTGTCCAAGAAAAAGTTACATACTTGAGAATATGTAAGTACACACCGTGGCTCTTTTCCTTACCCTCAGTTTCCCTTCCTTTTGTCAGGTGTTCCAGCCACCACCAGAGGGGACGCGGCTGTGTGTGGTGGCGACCAATGTGGCAGAGACGTCACTCACCATCCCCAGCGTGAAGTATGTGGTGGACAGTGGCCGGGTCAAGGAAAAGGTGGGTAGTGTATGACGTGTTGCATATTTTTCTCTCACACAATCATGATAGAACCAGAAATAATGGGTTCAAGATCATGGTTTTTTTTTTGTCTTGGCAGTTTATTTTCATTGTCTTTTGTATTTGTAAGGAGAATTCTTCCTTATTTTATAGTACATATTGAGAAAAGATTTTGTTATATTTCTCATTTTGCTATTCTCTTAATCACATTTAATAATAATAATAATAATGATAATAATAATAATAGTTCTTCCTTTCATTGATTTCTTTTGTTCACCGTGTTGTGTTGTGTGCAGGTGTACGACAAAGTGACAGGTGTATCCATGTTCCACGTCACCTGGACATCCCAAGCGTCAGCCAATCAGAGGGCGGGGCGAGCCGGTAGGACAGCGCCGGGCCACTGCTACCGCCTCTACTCCTCAGCCGTGTTCAATGATGAGTTCCTGAAGTTCTCCATCGCCGAGATCCAGCGCCGCCCCATCGATGACTTGGTGCTGGTGATGAAGGCCATGAACCTGCCTGTCATCAACTTCCCCTTCCCCACACCGCCTGACACCCTCCAGGTCAATCCTGCTCTCTGGCTTCATAAGAGATTGGTTCTAAGATTTTTTCTTGTATGTAATTGGGATGGAAGCTGGCTAAGGGCAACAAAATTATAAAAAAGGGCCCATTAATTTGCCTGTTGCCATATAAGATCAAAAGAATTTACTAAAAGATAGGGATGTCTTGAAACCTCCCTCTTAAATATAGTGAAGTCATAGGAAGTTGGAAATACTGAGATTGTAAATGTGCAGAATAGAATTGTGATGAATTCTTAATATGAAATTCCAACTGTGGAAATTAAAAGGGATAAAATTGTCTATCGTGTTGCTGTGGCTGTGGTAGTAAATGTCGATCTCTTCCTCCTCCCTGCAGGTCCGCCATGCTGTGCGGCGGCTGTTGACGCTGGGAGCACTGCAGGAGGTGCCTGACCCAACACAAAAATCAATCCAGGATAAGAAGAAGATGAAGACTGAGAAAGCCAAAGGTAGGCTAACTGGTCATGGTAATGTTTGAGTTGATCCATACCTGTGGAAGTTCATCTTGACTTTCAGCTAATGTCTGAACCACAACCTTGCATGTCACACTAAAATGATTATGCCGATTTAGTTGTTTTTATCAAGGACACACTCCTCTCTCTTTTAGAAAGGCTCTTCTTGGGAAAACATGTTCTATTGGTTTGTTGGATTATATGTCAGCATGTATTGTACTTTTATCTGTCCTCTCCAACACAGACCTGAGCCGCATCACCTCCCTGGGCAAGGCAATGGCTGCGTTCCCCCTGGCACCGCGCTATGGCAAGATGCTGGCCCTCAGTCACCAACACAACCTGCTGCCCTACACAGTGGCCCTGGTGGCAGCCCTCACTGTGCCAGAGGTCCTCACAGAGACGCCACTGGATGTCAAGGAGTCTGTTGATGGTGAGGCAGTGAGGCAGAATTTGATGTGAAAAGTGACTAAATTCATTGTGGTTCACATACTACAGTAGTTGAGCTTCATTTTAAAACAAACCCAAACTATCTAACTTGATTCGTTGCAGAGATACAGCATTCTGAATATTGCCTAACTTGAACTGCGTTTTTCTCGGATTTTTTATTTTGGCGCTTACGTCCCTCTCACTTCCTTTACCTCCACCATCTCACTCTCTTCCTCAGACTTGCGGAAGCGTTGGCGTACAGTGCGGCTGTCCTGGGCAGGATCGGGCCAGGCACAGCTGCTTGGTGATGCCATGGTGCTGTTGAGGGCAGTGGGGGCAGCTGAGCATGAGAGAAGCAATAGGACATGGTGTGAGAAGAATGGGCTGAGGTGAGACTTGGCTGAAGGCAGGTAGATGATGATAAAGTGTCACTGGAGGTCATATTTGTTTTTTGTTTTGTTTTTTATGGAAGAGGGGAGAAGGTGGTCAAGGGCAACATCAGATAATGATAATGAAAAAGCCCACTAATTAGCCAGCCCCCTTACAGGTTTGAAGGAGTTAGCCAAGGGTAAGGATAGGGTGATAGAAGGCTGGAGTATCGTAAGGGTGAAATGAAGATAAGGTTAGGTCTTGTTAAATATATGAATGTCTGACTGCTTTCCCCTCCCTCATGGTCTCTCCTCCACAGACACAAGGCAGTGGTGGAGATACGCAAGTTACGCCGTCAGCTGACCAATGAAATCAATCTCGTCATCCCCTCCTGCAACCTCCTCCTTGACCCTGACATGCCGCCCCCCACTGAAGAGCAGGTCAGTCAAGGCTTAACTGTATTATCCATTTGAGAACATCATGATTTATTGTGTTTATTTATTGATTTTGTTTATTTATTTTGTTAGCTTTTTTCTTTTTTTCAATTCATTCCTTTTTTTCTACCATCAGTGGCATGGTGCTTGTTGTTTATCAATATAATGGTACTTTACATATTTACTTTTACTATTTTTCACTCCACTTCTTTTAGCAGGTACCTTTACTTTTATCCTACTTTTTTTCTCAATCACTACTTACATTACCATTCCTTTATTTCTACTTTCACTTTGTATTGCCCATTATTCATTATTTCATTTTATCTCCCCTTTCTTTTCCTTCTCAATCACTATTTACTCGTACATCATCTTGTATCTTTACTGTAACTTTCACCTTCCATCTCATTCATCATTCCCACCCCACCTCTCTCTCTCTCTCTCTCCACCCCAGGCCAGGCTGCTCCGCCAGATAGTGCTGGCTGGGACGGTGGACCACGTGGCTCGCAGGGTGGATGACCATGAACTTAAGACTCCCGAGGATAAGGTGAAGTGGAGACACGCTTATCGGTGAGTTGTCTCTTATTTATGCATTTGTTTGTTTAGGTTTTATTTTGGTGTTCATTTTATTGTAGAGGATGATTATTATGCTTTTTTTTTTTTTTTTTTGTGTGTGTGTGTGTGTGTGTGTAAGTGTAAGTAATTGTTTACTGCCAAATTACTCATTCAAAACCAGTCAAAAAAGATCTATAGTCTTAAGTCTGTCAAGCTGAACCTTCCCCATAGACATCTTTTCCTAACAAACACATAAAAAAACATAAGGGTACCAACAAAACAAATAAACGAGAAACAGCAATAGTGAATACTGCAATGAAGCAATTCTAATACCACCATATGTGTGTGTGTGTGTGTGTGTGTGTGTGTGTGTCCTTCATGATGATATTTATTTCCATGTATGTGTTTCTCTTTTCTATTTCTCATGGTTTAGTTGATTTTAATGCATTTAGCAGACACAAAACAAATATTACATGTGTGCAATTTGTGATGAACGAAGCACTGATGTATCTGGCTCTGTGTGTTTATCATTGTGTGTGTGTGTGTGTGTGTGTTTGTATCCCTCAGAACTCAGGAGATGGAGGAGCCGGTGTTCCTCTCCTCGTCGTCAGTGCTATACAAGGAGATGCCCAAGTGGGTGGTGTACCAAGATGTGTATCAAACCCACAAGATGTTCATGAGGAGTAAGCAATATGTCTTGTCTCTCCACCAAATTGTTTATAATATTCTTAACCAATCCTTTATGTGAAGCTGACTATTCCATCACCAATATACTACTTTTCTCTCATCATATCACCAACTATCACTACATTTCTCCAATCACCAGCACATCACCAATCAAACACCATCACACTACCTTCACCCATCACAAACGTATCACCACCTCATTACCATTTTTCTCGCATCCAGACGTGACAGCCATTGAGGACGAGTGGCTGGCAGTGTTTGCTCCATCTCTCTGCAGTTTCTCACCGCCCTTGGAGACACCTGAGCCTCACTATGACCCAGACAGGGACGCCATCCTCTGCCACTGCACCGCCACCTATGGTACGCCCAACACTTGTTTGTAGTAAGAGTAAGAGAATGATGCTTATTTATGGCCATAGTAAGAGACAGTTCCAAGGACCGCCATACCACAGCTCAGTACTTTAGGCACACCACAGCTGGCCACATACTCCCACCCACTCAATACAACAGGATTCAACAGGAAGCAAACACGGTAATAACTTTAAAAATTCCTCTTTTTCTCCAACATTCAGGTCCTGCGGGATGGGAGATACCACAGGTGGAGGTGGAGTACCCCATGGGGCGGGAAATATTCCGGTGGGTGGCTTACTTCTTCCTCCTGGGTCATCTGTGTCCCGTCCTCGTCCCATTTGTGCAGCACCTCAATGAGCCAAAGACACTCATCAGCCCAGTGGCCCTCAGGTAAGTGGCTAAGGAGAGGAAAGTAAGTTATTGGTGCTGGAAGTTGAAAGGATAAGTAAGGTAAGAAAGGTGAAGTCTGTTTCATAAGCCAAACCAACACTTTTTGACACTTATTGCAAAGCTGGTACCAATTCACTTATTGTTCATGGTATCTTTTAAGAAATATAATTCATAATATTCATTAACCATACAGGTGCACACAATGACAAAAAAGTAATGTTGCAGTAAGATAAGGCAGAATCTTGTATGCAAAGTCACTCCTGTAGAGCTGATGAGAGACCCCTTCCTTACCTATCCCTGTTTCCGCAAAGGTTCCGCAAGGAGAGGGAGAGTCTGCTGCAGGCGCTGATGAGTCGAGGTGCCACCAGCCTTGCCAGGTTGAAGGACATCTGGGCTGCTCAGCCAAAGTGTTCGTTTCCATCTTGTGTTTGTTGTTGACATGATGATTTAGCTTAAAGATAATAATGCTGGTGTGGAAACTGATGAAACTGTAACAAAGGTTTTGATAGTTTTAGGATATTGATAGAATAGTACTGTAGGTTATCTGTGTGGCTCATTTTAGACAAACTTTTTCACCAGTTGAGTCTCTTTAATCTGTTTATTATTTATGTATATACCAGGTCAGCCCAGACACAGTAGCACACACACACTTTGAAATACCAGTTGTAATTACACATGATAACAACACAATAAATACCAGTTGTAATTACAGCATATAACAACACAATAAATACCAGTTGTAATTACTATTGATAACAACACACCTTTACCCACAGACTTGCTGGCAGAGTACACCCAGTGGCTACAGGACAAGGAGCTGAAGCCTGAGATAGCAAAACTGTGGCCTCCCCTTGGGCAGACTGCAGAGACAGAGTGGAGCTGATCCTGCCTGCTGTGCCACTGTAGGGTATTGGACTCCACTCAGCACTGACACAAGTGTGGGTTGCGCATTGCTGAGTAATTCCACTGCAGCGATATCGGTCTTGTGTATTTCAGTGGGTGTGTTTGCTCTTCACCCGGTCAATTTGTGTAAATATTTGTTTCATAAATGTTGCTCATAATAAATATTGTCTGTTTTGATATTAAATTATTGATATGATACTGTTGTTTTCTTCCTTAAGTATTATTTCCAGGATTGAACACATTGAGACAGCTTGTGTGAATGTGAGTGAGTGAGGTGCAGTGCTAGTGTGGCTTTGTAAGTGTTTCATTGGGATTATTTGCTTCCACTTTGTATGCAAGTCTGCACCTTCCTGTCTGCAGTGTGTGGGATGTGCATGTGTGTGTGTGTGTATGTGTGTGTGTGTGTGTGTGTGTGTATACATTTGATGCAAATGTCTTAGTAGTGAAGAAGTATCAAAATAATTACCTGGTTTAAGTAAACAGAAAAGGGATCAAAGTTTTTTATTGGATGATTGAAGTTTCTAATCATTCTGATGTATGCGCTGATGACAGAAGTAATGAAATGGCATGATTTCTTGAAGTTCAATATATTTTCAAATTGAAGAAAGATGAAGAGCATTACAGGAGTTTTGATCATAAGGAGGCTGGTGACCAACCCCTTCCTTGCATCTAACCCCTACATCCATGTGTAACTTGCATTGTGTTAACATACTTAAAGCTTTGAATATGTCAGAAGCACTACCAGCTCTACACAGTGGCAACCTATGAAGGCTTTTAGCACTTCACTGCAAAACAGTAAGTGTTCTCTGTTTTCCTGAAGCATGTGTTTCATTACCTTCTATTGAATGAGACAAAATAGTCAAGATTGTCTCTCATTACAATATTTTGAACTGAAAATCATATCTTCACATTCATTCATGGATAAGATATAATTTCTCAACTTAGTATTTTTCAAGAAAGATGTTTTGATTTACCTGCATGAATATTGTGTGTTATGGCACAGTGAGGTATACTGTATGATTGGTATAATAGGAAAAATACAAAAAGTTATCTAATTTCCATTTGAATAGAAGATTTGCTTATCATTATAATGTGTATGTAACCATGTATCATTTGTAATGCCATCTTGATTAACAGCAGTGTTATTGGGAGTGTCATTATTATTAACTATAAGCTTAAATCATTATTCCAGAATGATGAAATTTAATGGATAAGCAGGAACATAGTTGTATCTAACATTTAGGTTATCCTTGATCTGCAGACTTGGGTAAGAAGAATGTTGACACCTCACACATCTCCCTCTGTCTATCTCTGATGCTTCACTCCCTCCAGCAGCATCCCTCAAACAGGTGGCTGCAGCAGAAGTGTCCCTCATCTCCAATCCAGACACTTTCTCCTTCCTTGTCCCATTCTCTTCTACTTCCACTTCTTTTATGCAAATATCTCTTTCTTGAAACTTTTGCTTTCATCCTCTTGTAGGATTCACAAAATTCATTCATATGCACTTGCTTTACGAGCTCTCCAATCTTTATTCTCGAGTGTGATCAGACCACTATTGCATTTCCTTTCACTCATTTCATCATGCCTCACATCATACCTTTCCAGCAAATGTATGTCAGCAGATCAGCCTGGTAATATCACCACCACAGTGGCTGTAGACGTCTTTGCATTCAAGACTTCCTATATTCATGAGTAAAAAGTCACCACAGTTCACTTTTCACACTAAGTGCTTCACAACATTTCACTATCCAAGTTGTGACAAAAATACACTCATAGACTACATACCAGCTTCTATATTAAACTAAGTTCCTTATTCTCTTATTCTCTCATGCTTGTAACTTTGCACTAAAGTAGAAAATATCTATGCATAGTATTTAAAAAAACTTCCAGCTACAACTGTTAAGAGTACTGAGGTCCTAATGGAGGCTTTCGTCATCCACCCAGCAGGTCTTCCGACAGCTTTCCTCTCCTCCGGCCACAGTAGCAGCTGTCACGGGTGTGGTGGTGTATCCAGTCCAGGTACCGAGTGACCCGAGTGTAGACCCCCGGGTAGCCACGCCGGCCACACCCCTGGCCCCACGACACCACACCTGCAGCAGCACCCACAAGAAAGTTAAGTAAGGCAGATGTGTAGCCATACATATGTGTGTGTGTGTGTGTGTGTGTGTGTGTGTGTGTAACAGGATTTACTGTAGTTTTCTATCTGTTTTATCTTCTTTTTCTTGAAGATGAGATGTGGAGAAAGACATACTGATTGCAAGACCTGTAAGAGGCATACTTTTAATAGCAGTACTAGAGCTAGGATCATGTGATGAAACAATTTTGTCTGCGCCTACACTACTTAACATGCTTTAGCTGAAGTGGCACAAATTATCAGGTGTTTTTATAATACGAAAGACAAGAGAAACATTATTCAGAACCCAGGTAATTATCTCTGTGGCCTTTGAAAATAGTCATGGTAAGAGAGCAGTGTCTTTGAATAGAGGTCTAAGGCTCTGTGGTCACCATTACATGATGACCACAGAATCTAACTAACACACCAAGGGTTTCATCAGCACAGTTGGCAGGCCAGCAAGGCAGCAGCAGGTTTTCATTCATGTTGCACTCCATGATTAGCAGTTAGTGTTATGAAGGAGACTCAACTTACCCACCACATCCATCTTGCCATCAGAACCTTCCCACAATAGACCACCGCCACTGTCACCCTGCAACGATGCCACCAATAAAGATTAAATATATGAGTGAATACAGTAGAATGATTCAGTAAGGTTTAAAAAATGTAATGAAATAAGTTAATGGTTCATATGCCCACTACTTACATGACACCAATGAACCAGTACAGTTTATAAAGAATATAGTGATGAATTTATTAATGGTTCACTGGTCCACATCTTTTTATGTGACAATAACAAAAACAGTAAAATTAAACAATGAGTTGAAGCTTGAAAAAAGGTTGGATTTGAGAAAGCAATAGAGAGGAATTTATTCTGAGATAGAGTGATGGATGGCATTAATATACTCAGTAATCAGGTTCTTAAAGTTTAGTCATTAGGAAGCTTTAACCCATTTTTACCATGAGTTTTGGTGGTGATTAGAAGATTCTATTGACATTAGGAAGGGTCTATGGAAATCATTAGATTAATAGCCAGAGTCTTCAGCATTTTAATCCCCCGCATGAGTTTCTGAAGAAGTATAAAATTGGCAAATGATGAGCAAAATAAGTATGAAAATGCATCCCATTACTAAAGCTGTTAAAAACTACTAGACCAATTTATAAATAGTAATGCAGGGTGGAAATAAGAAGGTTGTCTCACACAGAAATTACCACATGTAGGGTTAGTGGCTTCTTGTAGCTTCCCTTTTTGGTTCTTATGGTCATAGGCAGTCTATACATAAAAATGAACATCTTACATGACAGGAATCTGTGCCACCGTTGATGTATCCAGCGCAGAACATGTTTTCAGTGATCTCGTAGGGGCGGTAACGCAGCGCCTGGCACACAGCATTGGGGAAGATGGGCATCAGGGCCTCCTTCAGGGTATCAGTGGGTTCCCCTTTCTCTGAGACCCGACCCCATCCTGTGGCAATGCCCAGCTCTCCCACATAGTCTGTGTCTGGTGCATGGAGGCAAACTTTCAGGAATTTTACATTGGAGGTGGGTGTGGATAAGACAGATTGATAGACAGACTGACTGATTAGTATATATGAGCTTGTCAAAAAGGACAATATGGGCTATACTTTCAAAATGTTCTAATCAAAGTGACAAGTTTTCAAGGGTGCTTCTTAACCCCTTTAGTACTGGGACACATTTTTACTGCAAGTTTTGGATGAGATTAGACATTTTTATTGACATTAAAAAGGGTCACTGGAGTTTAGAAAATTAATGGCTACAGTCTGTACTATTTCAATCCTCACACGAGTAGTGATGAGGAAATATATATATGCATGAGACTATTTTGGTGATTATTAATGTATTAGTAGGTGTAATAATTATTGTAGTAGTAGTAATAGTAGCAGTAACATACTTTTTCTATTATTATTATTATTATTATTATTATTATTATTATCATTATAATCATCATCATCATCATTTTCATTATTGCAACATTATTAGTTACGTAGTTTTGAATAATTAGATGATTTTATTGACATGAAAAAAAGCTATATGGAGATCAGAAGATTAATAGCCAGAGTCTTCATTATTCTAATCTCCACATACGTTTCTGAAGCTGCTTAATTAAAATCGTCAAGTAGTAAGAATAGATATGAAAATGTGTCACAGTACCGAAGGGGTTAAAGTGATGTTGGGAAAAATATATATACAAATACATTTCTACTCGTGTTCCTTTATACATCTTCCTCTTTCCCACGCCCTTCAAGGCTCGTATTCTCAAACACTACTGTATTTCACCTCTACTATTTTAAAGGGCTTCATTTAAATGCACACGAGTTTTTCAAGGTTTTTTTTTTTATCGTTCTAATGAAAGACTGACAAGATTTCCACATTATTAACTGGAGAAAAACACTTGAAAAACACTCCTAATCATCTCTCTCTCTCTCTCTCTCTCTCTCTCTCTCTCTCTCTCTCTCTCTCTCTCTTTGGCCTTGAAAAATAGTCACGATGAGGGAGCAAAGCGTTTCTGAATACGGACCTCAAGACCCGGAAGTGACGCACCCCCCCCCCCTCAGAAACACTCACGCACTCAATGACCATCAGGAATTTCACTGACGCACCCACTCACTCACTCACTCCCTCACTCACTCACACTCGCGTCTCCTTCCCACCCCTGTTTTCTCTCCCTCACGTACTGACGCATGGGGGGGGGAGGGAGGCGGGGGTGGGGGGGACTATATTATTGTGTATGTGTGTCGAGAAGGGTTACATTCTCTCTCTCTCTCTCTCTCTCTCTCTCTCTCTCTGAACAATTATGTGATAGGAAACTCAATTTGGTGTAAAAGTTGTGTTTTTTTTTTCTTTTTTCTGTGTGTGTGTGTGTGTGTGTGTGTGTGTGTGTGTGTGTGCGTGCAGGGGGTTCATTATTCTGTTTAGGCGTCAGGTGGCATAATGCAGGTAATGGGCCGTGAATCTTAATTACAGGTGTGTGTGTGTGTGTGTGTGTGTGTGTGCGTGCATTTACCAGGTGCTTGAGAAGAGTGTGTGGTCGTGACTGTGTGTTTTTGAGTAAAGCAAGACGATGGTAATACAGTTTTGTTAGTGCATACCAGCGTTCGTGTTGCCTGTGGAACTGGAATTAGGTTTTGATATTGTCGTTGTTGTGAATGTACCGGATGACTGACTCTGTTTGCACTTGACGGGGAACAACAATAGCAACAACAACAACAACAACAACAGAGAGAGGGTGGATAGAGGGAAGAAAGGAAAGGAAAAGGGTCCATTTCTATCATAACATACATAAATTTCTACTCTTGGAACTGGCACCTTGATTATTTTATTTATTTATTTATTATTTTTTTTAATATGACCTTTTTGTTATCTTGCGCTTATAATGAAATGTCTATAAGAATGCGCCACGTTTGATTCCCGTCGCTTCTTACATAAAAAAATCTATCAGTCTGTAAATAATAGATAAAATAAACTAAAGAAAATCTAATAAATAGGTAAATAGATCGATAAGAAATACAAATATAACACACAAACAGGGTGACTTCATTTAAGAGGAAGGTTTCAAGATATTTATCCCTTTCTTTTAACTAACTCGGACCTGCAAGGGGACTGACAACTAAGTGGACTTTTTATTTATTTATTTATTTATTTATTTATTATTATTATTATTATTATTATTATTATTATTATTATTATTATTATTATTATTATTATTATTATTATTTAGCATTACTGTTTATGTTGCTCTTGGCCAGCTTCCCCCTCACATGACAAACGACGGCACCACCACCACCACCACCTTCCCTCATTTGGGTCAGTGGGTCGTCGTCCCCCTGTTCCCCTTGGGTATTGCCGCCACTGACTGTGAGCGTCTTCTTAGTCTAACCAGTGTGCTTCAAAAAATATATATGTTCGCTTATGTATCAATCCAGAAACATCCTTAACTCAACTCCTTCATTTGTTCCTGTGCTACATCTCACTCACCAATTATTACTTCCCCCCGTCCCTTTCTCGTTCTTCATTTTTCTTCCTCCTCTTTTACTTTGCTCTAGTTGTGATGAAATTATTGCGGTCTTTTTCCCGTATTTTTTCGTAATTTTAGCGAGATAACATCCGTGGGAATCCGATCAATCTTCTCTGTGATCTAAAAAGCGTCCTGTTGGTGAAAATAACGCACTTCACAATAAAAAAATAAAAAAAATGTTCTCGCGTCGTTTCATCATAAATATTTCAAGAGGCCACGAAGATAATGATTCTGTATTTCATTGTGTTGATTTTGTACTGATGATGTAGACGGTTATTATGATATCCTTGGAAATCTCAGTAACTTCCACTACAGTACGTTCAAAAGCAGTGAAAAGATCCTAATATATTTTTTTAAGAATGCCCCATGGGTGATTCTTGTACTTTATCATCATTTACATAGTTAAGTAATGGTTTGAAACAGAAGATAATGATGGAAACTATTAATCTTGCGTTTCTTATCACTTTCTCTTTATGTCAATGTTATGGAGGACATCACATAATTAGAAAGCTTCACTGTTTCGTTCAAAAGCTTCAGTTGCATGAATTTCGAGCTTTATGCATATTTCATTGCCGTCAGTGAGCATTATGCAAAACATTCTTACACCAAGCCATTC
>CM035185.1:26216465-26232817 GCA_020233015.1 Callinectes sapidus | reverse complement strand
AGAGAGAGAGAGAGAGAGAGAGAGAGAGAGAGAGAGACTGGTCGGGAAAGTGAAAGGAAAAGAGGAAAGTGTTTGGAAAAGTAGCTTTAGGACGCTAACATTAACACGTGGATCATTAGTTGTGGTGGCGGTGGTTGTAGGAGTAGTAGTAGGAGGAGGAGGAGGGATGATGCTCGTTAATGTATTACGAAGAAGACGAAGACGACAAAAATTGCATTCATAAAACGTCTGCTTTAATCCACATATTTGTCTCAGTAACATAGCCATTTCATTCTATACACATAAAACTCAATGAACAGATGGAATAGCACATGGTGTGTTAAAGCTACTCTCAGTGAACTGCTTAGTGAGTCTTACTATATTATTCAATTATGTCTTTCATTTGCCAGTTACCCATTAAGCTAGACCACAGTTAAGTTCTTTACAGTATTCTAGAAAGATGATAGGCAGACAACAAGAAATTATCGAGGAATCTCTGTATTGAATAGCATTACCAAAGATTATGACTTGGTGTTTGTTCAAGACTTGGGTGCTGGTTTGTTCCCTTTAGAGAACAAGCAAGAGCTCAGGAAGGTGAGAGAGCACTTAAGAACACGAGCCCGCAACACACACACACACACACACAGTGGAAATGGAAGACGAGTGTTTAGAGTTCAACGAATGGATGTATTAGTATGTATTAGTAAGCACAGTACAGGTGGAGTAAAAGTAAGGGGAGGTGGGCGTGGCAGAAACAAATGGACCGCTTTGCCTTGCCGCCCTCCACAGCCTCCAGCCTCCACACGTGTGCCGCTCCCCTCTCACCCCCCCCCCCGCGTTGTCAGGTGTGTCCTCTCCTCTCCCACACGTGCTCCACTCCTCCCATCCATTAGCAGCAGGTGGCTACTTTCTGGCTACGTTAGGCCCAAGAAATGCCATGTTATTTTCACTTGTACGTCATTTGCTTTAGAATATAGACGTAGCTAACTACACGTGGCAGTTGTGAGAAAAACTATGTATGTAATATTCTTGGTTGTTAGAAAATGAGCTAATCATTAAGGAATCCTTTTAAAAGATGTATGTTACTTTTAAAACTATTTGTCTTGGCTTGTAGTCATTGCAATTGTTTGTAATTTTGAAGTATGATTGTATTGAGAGAGAGAGAGAGAGAGAGAGAGAGAGAGAGAGAGAGAGAGAGAGCATCCGTGTTATAATACACTTTCACCTTTCTTTCAGTGTGTTTGGGGGTAATAGAGGGGGGAAGCTGGTTTCACTGAGACTTGGTGGTCAGCTTTTTACTATAATTTATTTTTGTTTTACTGTTGTTTTCACTTTTCATTCATGGAGTGGTTAGAAACTCACTCACACACACACACACACACACACACTTGCAGACAAACACAAAGTCCTACCCAATATGCAGAAACCCTGAAACACACATGCAAGGAGTGTGTCCTTCCAAGTGGTGGTCGCCCTACAAAGTACTAACTCGACCCAGGAAATGCTTAACTTCTTTAATCGTGGTCCCCCATCCATCCAAGGGCTAACCAGACACAGCGCTGTTTAGCCTCAGAGGTCAATTAATTGTTTGTTTAGAGCTGGTTTCATGTCTTTAATATAAACGTGCTTCTAATATTGTGAGGTGTATTGTATCCTTGCACCACATGATTTAATCTCTTCATGCAAGGGTACAAGATGATTGACTCGCAATACTGGAAGCAATTTATATCAGATGAAATCACCCCTAAACAAACAATTTTCCTATTTTTCATGACCAGTTGCTTTTTATTTATTCTTTCATCATGTTTCATTTCATTTTCTAAACTTGGAATGAATATTTTTTCCATTATTTACTAAGATTTTATTTATTCATTCATTCTACACATGGAATTTGAAGGAAAAGAATCAATAACTAAACATACAAATCTTAATTTATTTTAATCTTACAATAAAAACCCGTGCTCAAAACCTCACAAAATACATGAGTAATAAAACTTTGATACACGGTGGCTATAACCTTCCAAGTAGGTATGTCTTCACCTCTGTTCATTCATTACCTCGACTTCTCTGTTTCCATTTTACCTGAGGATGTAAATCAGACATTAATATTCTTCCCTTTTTTTTCTCTTTTTTTTTTTACTGCAAGTCTGATTCAGGCATCACTATTCTTCTTTATGTTTGTAGTAAGGACAATTATCTTTTCTTTCTTTAGTATATGTTTGAATGAAACTCTCATATTTTCTTATTTTTCTTCACTCCTCTCTTTAAATCACTATAATTTTCTATTCTTTAAATTCATGGAAAGTTTCGAAAAAATTTGCTTGATGTTTTGCTCCAGATAAGAATTGGATAGTGTTTCTTCCTTTCTCTTCTTTGACAGACATTTTTTTTCACAATTTTAGATTAATATTTTACACTTTCTCTGTTGTGTTCTCTGTTGTACATCCTCATTATGTTATCATGTTTCTCTTTAATTGGTTTTTTTTTCATCAATTTTCTTTAGTATATATATTTGTCTCTTCCTACCATATTTCCCTTTTTTCTGTCTTCAGTGTAGTATCTCCCATCAGTTTTAATATATTCATCTCTTTAAGTTTTCTTAAGTATGTTGCATTTCTTTTCTTTTTATTTTACGTTCTGTCATTTGTCACTATCACCTTTTCCTGGTCACTATTATCACCTAACTTCCTCTGTTTTCTTTCAGTAACCCCAGGGAATGAACCAATGTTTCCAAGGACACTGGCACCTTTGTAAGTAAGAAGTCTTGGGATCTGGTTGAAAGGGTCTGGTTTGAACTTGATGTGGTGGTGACAAAGTAGACATAGATGCAGAATAACAGCTCTGGTGGTGGTGGTGGTGGTGGTTATAGTAGTCCTAGTGAGAGTAGCTGACAAGTCCTCTTCACTTTCTTTTTTCACTATCCCGAGAGCACAGTAGTGTAATTCTTCACTTTTTTCTCCCACTGTTTTTCAAAGCACGGTAGTGTAATGGAAGCAATAGTTTTGGTTGAAGTTATTTTATCAGCCCTTTTGGTTTCTTCTGTACCTCAAAGAGCACAGAAGATGTAACATTATGCTTGCTTGCCAGTGATAACAATACAAGACCTGTGTAGTGTTGCCCTTCCTGTCCACCCCTGCCCAGGTGCTTCAGCCAGATAGGGAAGGTTATATTACTGTTGTTCCATATTAAAGGTTTGGTTCTTAGCTTTGTTCACCTATCTTTCTTTAAAGGTTTTTTTTTTTATTATTAATGCATAAATTATGTTAAACTCTAAATAGTAACATGAAAACATCTTTGTTAACTATTAATTTCCAGATTGTTTGCCAAAAGGTTGAGACATTGAAACCTCCAAGAATACAATCATGAATGTGTTCACAGATGATAGTCATAAATGCTGAGAAATTTATCTTAACCCCTTCATTAGTGGGAGCACATTTTTACAAAGAGTTTTGGTTATCATTAGACCATTTTAATGACATTAGTAAGGATCTATGGAGGTCAGAAGATTACTGGCCCGAGTCTGTACTATTTAAAACCCTACATGAATTTCTGAAGCCGCATAAAATTGACAAATGATAAGCAGAATAGATGTGTTGAAGTACTCAATGGGTAAACACAAGTTTGATGTGGTACTAATTGGCCTGAGATTACCAAGGCTTGAGAGCATTCTGGTGAGCCTCGTCTGTCCTGCTTCTACAATACCAAGGCCTCCTGGTGTTGTTTGTGTTTCAAGTCTGCCTGCTTTGTCAATTATCTTTAGGTACTTAAGTTAAAATTTCTTTCTGAATTAAGAATACTTTTTTTTTGGCTACAAATGTTAAACTACTAAATGCATTGCTCTGTGCTTTATGTCTAAACAGATACCCAATTCTACTCACTGTAATACAAGGGCATTATCAAAATACATAAAGCTATCACTGTAATATAGATCTACATGGTATCATCTTGTATATTTGTATGTTAGTTGTTATGAAGTAAACTTATTTCAGAATGAAATTTCAGAATTAATTTTAATGCTAATTTAAATAGTACATGTATGTACTCTTAAATTAAGTGCTTCATTGTAACTGTTGTTCATTGTAACAGGTGGGATCAACAACAACAACAACAACAACAACAACAGTCAGTTATGAATATATTCTTCACATATGCAGCTGTTCTCCCCCCCCCCCACCCCCCTTGGCATGAAGACTGCTAGCCACCTGAAGAATAATTCCTCTCTTAAAATGCAAAAAGTAATTCAAGATTCCTTCAATGCACAAGAAAATTTTCAGTTTTCATAAACATGATAGATAATTAAGAAAATACTATGTGGTGGGAATTCTGGAGCATTGCCATTTGCTCAGCATTCAGTTGGGAAAGCCAGCTTCTTATGTGAAATAAAAGTATGAACATATCACTAACCGAGACTAACATTTCTACAAGTAGAGACCAACTTATCTGGACAACGTTCACCACACTACTGTGGAGTTTTGCTTTCAAGGGCATTTTCATGATTAAAAATAGTCCACACAACTCTGCATCATCAGTGGAAAAAATACCCATGAGAGCCTGAAAAAATCATCTGAGGCTTTAGAAAACAGTCTTCGGGCAAGCACAATGCACTTCACAGACACAAGACCATGTGACAATGAGAAAGGACACCACATTACAGATGCAGCTTCCTGGGGAGTTGTGTGTATGGCAAGATGGTGACAGTAGATGTAGTGGTGATGGGGTTGAACCTCCATCACCCAGCCACACCTCTACCTTGGCATGGCCTCCACTTCTTCCACTGTCTCTGGGAGGTGCATCTTGTCAGTCTCTGGGAGCAGCAGAGCCAGCAGGCCGGCAGCCACAGAGAGCAGGCCAAACACAGTGGAAGGCACAGCATAGTGGAGATCTCCCTGTAGAGGCAAGAGTGAGGAGTCAAGAAGTGTTTGGGAGAAAGGAGGAACAATGAGGAAGAAAAGAACAAGAAAGGGAGAAAGAACAGGAGGAAAATGAATGGAAAAAAGTTAGGACAAAAGCAAGAAGAGACCAAAAAAGTAAAGAAGAAAGGAGGAAGAGAAGGAGAAGGGAAAGAGGAGGAAGAGGAAAAAAAAGGATGGATACCTCTTAACTTTTTCTTCAATAACAAATTGTGTTTGTCATAATATACATCAATGTAATCAATCAATCTCTCTCTCTCTCTCTCTCTCTCTCTCTCTCTCTCTCTCTCTCTCTCTCTCTCTCTCTCTCTCTCTCTCTCTCTCTCTCTCTCTCTCTCTCTCTCTCTCTCTCTCACAGCCCACAGACCCACAGTATGTCCCCCACAGTATATTTATGAACCACAGTTGCCCTCCACAGTTCCCCACTCTAAAGTGAAATATACATCTATTTCCCTGACCTAATCAATGAACAGAAATGCTACATACAAAATTAATCAAAGGATGAACTGATGATTAATGAGTATTAGTACAAGGGAGCACAAAGCTGCTACAATTTACTAATCTTTCCTTAATCCTACTGAAGTAAGACCCATTCATTGATAAGTATTAGTAGCACTTTGAATGAATAAGGAGCTAAAACTAACCCCTCCTCCCCTGAACCAACCTCTCAGACAATAAACAAAATGCCATTGCTCTTTCCTCCAACCCAGCAATGTGACATCCTTTCCTCCCATTACAAGCACGTCCCAGTAACAACCCCACCAATGAACAAAATCACCATTCTTCTTTTCTTTAACCTCAGGAATGCAACACTTTTTTCTCCGGCTACAAGCACGTCCCAGTAACAACACTTATTCTCTCACCAGGAGGTCGACGATGAAGGGAGCCAAGGCAGAACCTATCCGGGCACACATAGAAGACGTCCCCACTGCAATGTTCCTCACTCCTGTCGGCACGAGTTCTGCGGAGTAGATGTACGCCACCGCAAAGGCTGCCGAGTTGAAGAACTTCCCGACAGTGGCCAGTGTCATGTTCACCCATACCATTTCTGTGTGTAGTGGGGAAAGCAGAGTTATGGGAGGCAGTGGTAATGAGGAAGAGGTGGTTTTATGGGAGATCTAATAGTAGCACAGTAGATAAGAGATAAAGGGAATAAGAAATTAAGGAAGATTATGTGGAAGACCTTGCAGTGATAAAATAAATGACTATATACACTAATCTATAAAGACACAGAAATCGGAAAAGGAGATGGTATAGGAATGCATAAGAATGCTGTACATATCAACATTAAAATTAAAACAGACAGTAAGATAGAGTCCTTATGGGTGAATATTAAAGAAGGGGTCACAATTGGTAGTAACAAGTTTTTAGTGTACTGGCCAGTGAATTCAACAAAGGAAATTAACTCATCTCTATGGCAGGAAATAAATAGAGCAGACAAACAGTTTCAAATAGGTATGCAAGGTAGAAAACCTTAACTTTAGGAATGTTGAAATCAAGAGTACTAATTTGTTCAAGTCATAGGTAAATGGGAATACAGAAGTAGACAGGGATTTCCAGAGTTTACCAGAGAAAAGTGCTTGAGAATACTGGTTAACTCTTGCATTAGAGAAGTGGACAGAATAGGAGTGAGGGAAGGAAGACAGGTTTGTGCAGGGAGGTCACAGGAGGAGGAAAGGCATACCTTTAGCAAGATTAGAAAACTAAAGTTAGCAAAGAAGATAGTAGTAAGGCATGCAACATTGTAGTGGTTAAAGAGAGACTGAAGACAGTCATATGAGAATAGTTGATGGAGTTGAAAAGTTGAAAACCTTTTGATCTCACCATATCTAGCAGAGCAATACCAAGTGGAACTCCTTAATACATATGAAACAGATAAAATTGCTGTACAAAGTTTGAAGTTTGAAGGAGGATAAAAACTGGGGCAGATGACTGAAAACATCTAACGTCAAAGATGCTGACTTAGCTAATAGATGAGATGTAAAGATTCAAGTTTAGATGAAAGGTAAAAGACTGGCCAAGGATGTTCACTGTAGAAGAGGGAGGCAGTTAGAGGTCATTGAAAAAAGAGAGGAAATGGTAGTCTTGTAAGTTTAGAGACAGATGAGATGGCAATGGTGCCATCAGGGTGAAATAAAAGAGGGAAAGATGAAGTAAAGCTATTTGAGATGATTTTTGGTCAGATGCCAGAAGCCCTGACGTGAGTTGAATATTAAAAGATTGACTCCTTAATACCTAAAAGAATGGAATCCCAAAAAAATTATAGCAATTAACAAATTAAGAGTGAAATGGAGAGATATCAGATAATTAAAGCAAATTAAAAAACACTTAAGAGATACTGTGCAGTAATTTTCTTTCTAAAACCATGAATCTTCCCTTTTAAATTAAACATATAATTAGCACACTGAATGAATGAGTGAGTGAGTGATTGATTGAAATAAGATGGTGCAACAGCCATTTATATAACAGCATATATGAACCTTTCCTCTCTTATTCCTACAGAAACACCAACACTAACACCAATGTCTTGTTCTGGTACCCACCCTTAGGTACAGCGAGGATGAGGAGACAAGCAGTGCCACAGACGGTGAACAGCACACACAGGTTCAGCCGCCTGCCAAACCTGCAAAGATCAATGGAGTAAGACTGAGGAGAGGGACAAAGACCATGTGACATCATGGAGCTGGAATTATGTTGACACTGCAGAAAAATACCACATGGTCAGGGATGAGGGACAGAATGAAAATACTTCATGAAAATACTTCAACCTCAAAAACCCAATAGAAAAAGAAAACAAAAAAAGTCCTTCCTATAAAACCAAACCAAACCAACACCACCACTTTACTTCTTCAGAGTCCAGCAAACAAGGAAGTACGAGGGGATCTCCACCAGTCCAGAGAGGAAGATCAGGAGGTAGGGTGAGGCGTCAATGTTACCACCACTGAAGGTGAGGCCGTAGTACACCATGCTCACCACAAACCAGGCAAAGAAGATGATCAGACAGCGGCGCCTCATGTTCCTGGTGCTGAGGAGTGTGATCTGCAGAGAGGGAAGGAAAGAGGAGGTTCAGTTAAGATAAGTTAAGAGTGCGTTCTAATGGAAATGGTGTTTGAGGAAAAGAAATAAATTGAGTGAACTTTTATATGTGAAAAAGAGAATGAAGTTGTGACTGTCTGGAATCTATATTCAAATATAGAAAGGAGAGAGAGAGTTTAGTTAACTACAGTGTCAAGTAAAATTTCCATTTTGCCTCCACAAATGAATATGTGATGTATAGTCTCCCAAAGTTGTCTGTTTACTTACTATGCTCCTGAAGAAGTTGATGAATTTCTCTAAGAAGCTTTCCTGCAACTTCTCACTTTTCTTGCGCTGGATGCGTGGAAGAAATAAACAATTAGAGCTGTACATATGTTGATTGTACATATATAGAGAGTAATAAAAACTATTCAAGCTGTGTATCTGATCCATACAGAGTGAGGCCTGGAGTATTTTTTACATAGGAAGAGCACCAGTAAGGACAACAAATATATGAGTTCAAATTTTGAATGAAGTGTGTGTGTGTGTGTGTGTGTGTGTGTGTGTGTGTGTGTGTAATTCACTGTCGCGGTCGCCTGCTGGTTACCCAGCCAGCCTTTACCCTACGTAGCGAGCTCAGAGCTCATAGAACACTGTTTGGGTAGGGCTGAAACCGCATCACACACTACACACCGGGACGGCGAGGCCACAACCCCTCGACTTCTGGTCCCTTGTGTTATGAGATAAAGGAAGATATTCAAAGAGGTCACAGGTGGCTTTAATAAAAAGTTCACCACACTCCCTGAATTGGCATTTTAGACCTCAAAGGGAGTTATTACTATTTAGGCAAGTATTGACTGCCTTCTTGTCTTGGCTTCCACTGTTTAAGCATAGGCATGTATCTATATTTATATGGAAAATATATTTAAACTTTTTTCCTCTTTTTTTTCCCCTCTATCCTTAACATACTTGCTTTTCTACTCACCTCAAGCTCAAAGCTGTCACGAAGAGCATCCAGCTCCTCCCTTGGTGGCAATGAGGACTTGTTAGTCTTGGCCACATCCATGAGAATCTTGACAGCCTCATTGAACCTTCCTTGCATCATCAGCCAGCGAGGGGACTCTGGCAGCACCCTGAGACACACACACCCATGTCAATGGTGATATTACTCTGATAAACTCTCACAAATTATGTCTCAATGGCTAAAGAATATAAAATGATAGAGAAAACAGGATAAAAAAATGAAATGGGGAAACTACAAAGGAAACAGGATAACATATACATTTTTTTTTCTGAACAAGATGAGTAATATGGAAAGAAAGGATAGAGAGAAAAGACTGGGAGAGGGGAAATAGACAATCTTGCTCTTTCTCTGGACATAAGGAATAGATTAAAAGCAAGAAAGGTACCTTATTGTATCTTAAATGTCTACAAAGTATCAAACATTAATAACTAATACCTATATTCCTTTACTAGTATTCACAAAGCATCAAACAACAAGTGTAGTATGTCCCCTTCCATCCTCCCTCCCTCCCTCTGTCTCTCTGTATTTACTTAGCAGAGATTTATAGGGCGTGAGTGAACCTCGTGTGGTCCAATCTTCATTTCTATACTTATCAAATTTTTCTTTGAACTTTTGCACTCATCTAATTGTGTCTGTCTGTCTCTGTCTGTCTGTCTGTCTGTCTGTCTGTCTCTCTCACCAGTAGTAGAGAAGCAGGAGGGCACTGGGGACCGATATGCAGAGCTGAAGGTTCCTCCAGTTGTTGACAAAGTAGGCAATTCCGGGCAGCAACATGAAGCCGACAGCAAAGAAGCACTGGTACAACATCCCCATGGTGGTGCGTCCCTCTGGCCCCACTGTCTCCATCACTGCTCAAAGAACATTGAAAAAAATTTGAAAAGAGCAGGTAAGAATATACAGAAAAAGAAGAAGAACATTGCAAAGGAGAGAAGGAGAGGACTGTACAGGATAAGGATAATAGAAAAGACTATACAGGAGAGGAAATGAGAAGAATGTAAAGGAGAGAAGAGAAGACTTTACAGGAGAGAATATGAATGAATAGGAGAGAAGAATAGATAAAAGAAGAGAAGACTGTAGAGGAGAGAAAAGAATTTACAGAAATACACTCTAAATAAAGCAATAACATACATGAAGACCATCACCATAGAAAAAAGAACAAGTGCAAACAATATACATACATGCATACAGTATATCATATCTAAACAAAACAAAAATTAAAAAACTGACATGAAATAAAAACAAGAATACCATAAACTCAACTTAACCCTACTAAAAAAAAAAAACTGAAAAAACACAAAAAGAAAACGATGAAGTATATAATACAATCAAACAATACATTCCCTTCCCTTTCACCAAATCAAACCACCACCACCACCACTCACCAATCACAAAGTTAGGAAGGAAGAGTCCCGACCCAAAGAAGGCAACGAAGAACCTGAAGAGGAGGAAGAGGGAATACTGGAAGGTGAAGGCGACACTGATGGCTGACACTACAAAGCCCAGGGAGGAGATGAGGGAGATGGTGCGACGGCCAAACCTGTAGGAGACACAAGGGGAGAGGAGTCAGATGGAGGGAGTGATGAAGGATGCAGGAGTAGAGTAGGATGCAGAAGGGGGTAACAAGAGGTGTATTTGTACCTGCAGAAGATACAGAAGGATTGTGATATGGAGTCAGATGGAGGAAGTGATGAAGGATGCAAGAGTAGTATAGGATGTAGAAGGGGGCAACCGTGATACAGTGGAACCCCTTGTGCTCTGGGGGCCTTGGGATCCCCGAGCGCATGGGTTTGAATCCTGGCCACGGTCTGAGTGGAGATTGGGCATCCACTTGGGGTAATGGTTTCCAAATGGGTGGGGTTTCAGATAGGAGGTGTCCGTTAGGTGGCCTCCTTTAGCCCATAAATTCCCGTAAAAAGCCCACATGGTTTAAAGAGAAACAAAAAGTGGTGTATTTGTACCTGCAGGAGACACAGAAGGATCAGGGTATGGAGTCAAACAGAGGGAGTAATGAAGGACACAGAAGTGGTGTAGGATATGAAAGGGAGTTACAAGTGGTGCATTTTGTAGTGTTATTTCTTATTGATTTGTAAGAACTGGAGTAAGAAGGAAGAAGTGATGAAGGATGCATGTGTGGTGTAGAATATAGGAAGGAGTAACGAGTGGTGTATTTTGTATTAATTTCTATTGGTTTGTAAGAACAGGAGTAAGATGGAGGAAGTGATGAAGGATGCACGAGTGGTGTAGAATATGGCAGGGAGTAATGAGTAATGCATTTGTACATGTAATTTTGGGATCTATCAAGATTCTCTTCTCTGTTCTCTCTCTCTCTCTCTCTCTCTCTCTCTCTCTCTCTCTCTCTCTCTTACCATCTTCCTTTTCACCTTATATCTTCCTTACTTCCCATGTTATCTTTTTTCCCAACCTACTCATCTTCCTATCTGTCCCTCTCTTCAGGGTTATCTTCCACTCCTTCCTTACTTCTCTTATCACTCTAATACAATAACCCACTAAGTCCAAGGGTAGATGTGGAGGCCATAGGAAAGTAGTAATGAAGAGGGTACAGAAGATAAGAAGTAAAGGATAGTAGCATGGTATAAAGTCCCATTATCTTTTGTGAGAGTAGTAATGCTATCAGTGATGACAACCTTAACTTCCACTATCAGTGAATCCTCATTTTTTCAACTCTCTCTACACTGTATCTTAAGAAGCATGCTTTCAGGGCATTATTACAGTTTGTGATAATGTAATGGTTTTTATATTGATAACTGGGAAAAGGATATGTGAAGATTTCATTCCTTATCTAACAAGCTCTGGTGGAAGGTCAAAGAATTTTTCATGGGCATTAATGGCTGTGGCAGTTGTTTTACAAGGTTTCTGCACTGATAATTTGTCACAAGCAGACGTGAGGAAGTTGACTAATATCTCCGAGTCCTTGTGAACGAAGAAAACCTCCAAAATACAAGATTAAGTCATTTCTACTTACCTTCTCTCACACATCAGAGAATAAAAACTTAAATAATTTACAATTAGAATATTTACTCATGCATCTGAGAGAAAACAAACTTGAGTCACTGACAGTCGGAATATTCACTCACACATCTGTCTGTACTAACCTCTAAACATCACATTACAAGGCATCAGTCAGTCCATGCATCCCTCATCACCTTCACTTACTTGTCTGCCAGTTCACTCAGCACCACTGCCCCTGCCAGCACACCTGCCATGTATGTGGACTGGATCAGCGACATGCGGTACTTGCTGCTGCACACCAGCTCCCACTGCAAAGGTAAGGAAGATTAGGGAGGCAAACTGCTGGATGGTGATGGTAAGTGAGGATGGTGAAGAATGCAAAGGTGCTGTAGTGTTGGGCATTTGTTACCACACATCAGATTTAACTGTAAAGGTTAGGAGTGCTGCAAGTAAGTGAGGTAACAGTGGTGGTGGTTCGGTACTTGATAGAGGATTCACTTTCTTATGAAGGCAAATGTAATAAAAAAAAGGATTGTAAGAGAGATAAGGATGGGTGAAGGAATGGGATAGGAGTGTGCCTGTATTGACCTAGTAACGTAGTTTTACAGGGCCTGAGCATTATGGTCGTATAGGCCCCGTCTCCATATCTACAATTGTCCAACTTTTCTTTAAAGCTATTCACACTCCTTATTGACATGACATCTTCACTCAGGCTATTCCATGCCTCGATACTTATTTGTGGAAAGCTGATTTTTTTTTCACGTCCTTGAAGCATCTTCCCCTCCTTGACTTTTTACTATGACATCTTGTGTTTCTACTGTCTCGTATCAAAGTGAAACAGTCAAAGCACTTGTGTGTAAGTGTGTGTGTGTGTGTGTTTAATTCACCATGATCGCCTGCTGGTCATCCAGATAGTTTTTCCCTATGGCAAGAGCTCAGAACTCATACCATAGCTACCGCGCGAGACCACGAGTTACATTCAATACCTACTAGCGGCTCAGTGATCAGCAGGGGACGCGCCCAGGACTCAAATTCAGGGTAAGCCCAGTGTGCTAACCACTACACTACGCGCGTGTGTGTTTACCTAGCTGTGGTTTACTTGGGGGAAGAAACCTTATAGTATCCCGTTTCTATATCCATTATCCATTAGCAAGTGATGGTTTGGGAGTAAGGAAGTAAAGATGAATGGGTGAGTGTTTGTGAAAGCAGCGCTGTGTGTATTGGTGTGATGGACAACCTTCCACGGACAAATGAAGATAACTATCATTGTGAAATTAAAAACGGGAAGAACAGTAGTGATAACCAATGACTGTACAATCACATATATACAAATACTAGTCTTTAAATCTGTCTCCTTAAAAAAAAAAAAAATGGAAATGCGACAAAAACTGCTTTATTAACAGTTTACATCGTCATGAGGGAGTCATGGGGTGATTAACCTTAGAATTGGTGGTGAGCCTTAGCAGCTGGGAGGAGGAGGAGGAGGAGGGGCTTGTTGAAAACTTGGCAATCTTAAGGGTATTTTTAAAAGCTAAATGCGTTGAAGAGTGACTAATTGACTTTTGATGGATGGCAGGGCGAAATTATAGCCTGTTTTACATCCCCTGCTCTTAAAGACGTAAAATGGTATAAATCAAAGACTCACACTAAATAACAGAGTTTGATTTAACCTTTTCAGAAAGCGGTGTTACATTATATCGTTCCGTGTTTGCCTATTACTCTGCACCATATATTATGTTCATGCAACCTTGCTCACAACAAAGCGTGCGTAATCTCTTTCCTCTTGAATCCGGTACTTGTCTATGTATAGTAGAGCTAATTCATTGAAAAATTGATGTTCTATATAAAAATGCATATACCTGTAATTAAAGACATGAGAGAAATGCGATGTTCATAATTTAGTAAGAAAGTCGTAAAAAAAAAAAAAAAAAAAAGGCTAGTTCATTAACCCCACCCTCCACTCACACACGCACACATGCATACAAACATGCAGCTGAACCATAACATATAATTTGATTCCATTAAACTCGTAAAGTTGAAGTTCCTACCCTGCAAGAGAAGGGGTAGGAGAGGGAGGAGGGGGAGGAGATTAAGCACAATGCACATACCTTACAGAGAGAGAGAGAGAGAGAGAGAGAGAGAGAGAGAGAGAGAGAGAGAGAGAGAGAGAGAGAGAGAGAGAGAGAGAGAGAGAGAGAGAGGAAAAAAAAGTTTGAATGAAAACACCGCTGATGAAATTAAACAAAAAAAATTTTAAATGGTAGAAGTGAATTATGAAACAGATTGAATAATCAATAGCTGCAATAGCATTACCAAAAGAAGAAGGAGGAGGAGGAGGAAGAAGTAGAAATAGTACGTGATGGTGGTTGTGGTAAAAAATAGAAGCACTAAAAAATAAGGGAAGATAAAGAAGTTAATAAATAAATAAAGAGACAACAGAAGATGAGGTAAAGAGCAAGAACACAAGAACAAAAGTAGAATAATGATACATGATAGACAAATAAAGGAGGAGGAGGAGGAGAAAGGGGTAAAAACAAGAATATGAGCAAATAAATAAAACAATAGAGGAGTCAGAGGGGATAGAACAAGAAGATCAAGAGGAATAGAAAAGACAGAAGATAGAAAAGAAACAGGAGGAAAAGAAGAATAAAGACACAATGGAGGAGGTAAAAAGAAAGGATAAAGGGAAGGATAATAAACATCAGGAAATAAGAAATAAAGAATAAAGGGAGGCAAAAGGGGGACCAACGTGGTAGAGATCCCCAAGCGCATGAGTTCGAATCCTGGCCAGGGTCCGAGGGTAAGTAGGACTTCCACTCGGGGCAACGGTTCCAAAATGGGTGCGCTCTCATATAAAAAGTCTCCATTTGCCGATCTCCTTTAGTACAGATTCCCGTAAAAAAAAGAAAAAGAAAGAAAGAAGGGAAAAAAAACTATATTGCGAAAAACAAGAACATTTCCTCGTGTTGCCATAAATAGTAGTACATGATGAAGAAGCCACTTACCTCCTCCACGGCGGTTGTCTCATAGATGGAGTGATCGTACACCCATTCCTGGCACTGAGAGGTGGGCACGCCGGCAGTAGGCAGTAGTGGCAGGTCTTCCTCTCGCAGCCCGCCAGCCACCAGCCCCGTCCAGTTCCTGTCATAGTAGCTGCAGGAGGAGTACTCGCCCTTGCCATCCCACTCCACGACCCTGCAGGAGTGGTGGTGGTGAAGGTGATACGTGGTTACAAATGATCACAAAGGGAAATAAAAGTACCCAGAAACGCTTTGACCTCTCACCATGACTATTTTTCAAGGCTACACAGATGATTAATGGAATTTTCAAGGGTGTTTCTCTAATTTATAGTGTAGAAATTTTATTACTCTGCCTGCTGCCTGTAGAAGCATAAAAACACCTTTAAAAAAATTCGTGTAAATTTAAATGTAGCCTTTTGAAATAGTGGATGAGAAAACAAGACACAGAAACGATTACAATTGGATATGTATCAAAAAGGTGAAAATTATGACCAAGAACAATTTCAAAAGATTGAGAAAAAATACATTGTTTAACATGTTTTAAGTAATGATCACAATAGAAACCATGGGAAAAAAAACGGACTACGAAGAATATATTAGAATATTTACAAAAGGAAAATGGAAAAATTCAGAACAAATACAAAAAAATACAAGAAATGATTACAAATGAGGAAACAGAATAGTATAAAGGATTCTAAATAATACAAAGGATTCAATCGCAATGAAAAATAAAAAGAATAAAAGACTCGAGAGGAAAATCTTAACCGGACAACCATAAAGGATTAAAGCAAAGGATGATAGCAATATATATATATATATATATATATATATATATATATATATATATATATATATATATATATATATATATATAATAAAGAATGACAAACAAATAACAATCCTTTAGAATTTCATGAAAAACAAATTAAAGGAAGGAAAAAAGGACACTTGGATGAGAGAGAGAGAGAGAGAGAGAGAGAGAGAGAGAGAGAGAGAGAGAGAGAGAGAGAGAGAGAGAGAGAGAGAGAGAGAGAGAGAGAGAGAATAATGAAGGAAAGGAGGAAAAAAAAATACAGAACAAAAGATAAAAAGGAAAGAACGAAAGTAAGAAGCAAAGAAAGAAGAAAAAAACTAAAAAGAAAGAATGATACAACGAAATAAATAAGCACAAATGTATAAGGGATGAGGGGGTTTGTGTGAGTGAAGAGAGTAAAAGAGTCAAGGACAGGAATATATAGAACCACGAATGAATGAATGGAGGGGAGGGAGCATTGAGGTTAATAGAATATGGGACGAATGGAAGAAGAGCAGGAGGAGGAGGAGGAAGAGGAGGAATGACGGAGCTGAGAGAGAGAGAGAGAGAGAGAGAGAGAGAGAGAGAGAGAGAGAGAGAGAGAGAGAGAGAGAGAGAGAGAGAGAGAGAGAGAGAGAGAG
>CM035185.1:26205348-26216445 GCA_020233015.1 Callinectes sapidus | reverse complement strand
CTAAGGCAACATAAGAGACACGGTGACCAAGAAGTTAGTACACGTCACCCACCAGGGCACGGATCCGTTGCGCAGATCATGGGAGGAGGAGGAGGAGGTAGTGATGTTGTCAAGAGGGGCCACATGACACCAGTGCTCGGGCGTGGCTGCGACGAAGGCTGCGGGAGGAAAGAGAAATGTTGATATGTTTGTCAGTGCATCAGGCGATAACGCAAGGCACTTTTGTGAGCAAACATTAGGTCGTTATTGGGAATAGATGTAGTAAAATGTGAAAATGGAGAGCTAATTTGTTACTGGGAATGAATCAAATGGAAGTATCTTATCAGGAGAACGTAAAATTTTTGGGACATTGTTATTAGGAATAGATGAAATGGAGGAAGTGGACGACGACGACGAAGAAGAAGAAGAAGAAGAAGAAGAAGAAGAAGAAGAAGAAGAAGAAGAAGAAGAAGAAGAAGAAGAAGAAGAAGAAGAAGAAGAAGAAGAAGAAGAAGAAGAAGAAGAAAAAGAAGGCAGATGAAGGAAAACATCAGAAATAGAATAAGATGGAACTAAAAGAAAAAAAACACACACTTCTAACTAACTTAACTATGGATAATCCTTTGGCTCTATTCCTTGACGCTTCGAGGCTTTGAAGCTTCAGGCGTTTTCTCCATAGTTTTGCTTGAAATATAAACAAAATGAATACGTAGAAAATACACAAACGAGAACCTAAAATAAAATGAAAAGTCAAGTGAGAGAGAGAGAGAGAGAGAGAGAGAGAGAGAGAGAGAGAGAGAGAGAGAGAGAGAGAGAGAGAGAGAGAGAGAGAGAGAGAGAGAGAGACTCGATCGATACCAGAAACGTGTACACTCACAAAACAACATTATCAAACTTAAACACAGATATACACAAGCACACGCACACACAAAGTATACAGAAAAAACTACATTGCCATTATCATTTTAACAAAGAAATCTTTAATATATCAGTATTTTAAGCGTATTTTCTCCCACAAAAAAATAATTACCAAGAGAGAGAGAGAGAGAGAGAGAGAGAGAGAGAGGGGGGGCATTGATGGAGGAGATGGATAGGGATGGGGTGAGGATGAGGAGGAGGCTGACTCGGAATAACGTCACGATTTCTCTGTTATGATATCTAATAAATTAACTCCCATGTCGCTCAGACTAAAAATAGAAGCAGCAAAGCTGGCTCAACACGCAGAACAGAAAAACAATAAACAATACTGATAAGTCAGACCTCGCATTAACGCAGACTCTTAGTATAAATATTTTTCTTCGGCGGATTTCTTCCTTAAAATTCATCTTAATTGGACCTATTATCTCATCACTGGCTTCATATTTACTAATGATGAAGTAATGGCTAAAGTACAACGACAATTTCGGGAAGTTAAGATGAATTTTAAGACTAGGAGTTTGTCTAAGAAAAAGTGACATCTCTATAATTGATACCGGCCCTGGGTCTATTGAGCAGAAGCTGTATTACGAAGAAGCTATATTACGAACTTAATAATTAAGGGTCTAAACTCTAGCCCAGATGTTCTTTGACGCATCCACGGCGAGAAATAACACAAGTACTATTGACAATAAATAAAAGACCTAACAAGCTAATAATGGCAATAAAAGCCATAATAGTAATGATTGATAATAATAATAATAATAATAATAATAATAATAATAATAATAATAATAATAATAATAACAATAACAATAATAATAATAATAATAATAATAATAATAATAATAATAATAATAATAATAATAACAAATATCAATGACAATAATTTCAATGAAAACACTAATAAAATATTCGATAAAAAGATAAATCAGTAGACATGATGAACAAAGTTGTGTGTTTAGTACTATGACACACCTACCACAAAATGGCCTTTCCTTCCTCCACGCACGAAATTTCTGGTCGTTCGCTGGCTGGCTTCAGGTCCTCCTATCTACATTCCCTGCTGGTGAACTGCCACTAAGCCTGCTCACCGTTGTCTCAGGCACCACCAGCAGAGCCAGCCACGGGACTAACACTGGTGCCGTAGCGAGAGTATTGGTTCCTCCTCCAACACTGAGACACGCCATCACCACCACTACTGCAGGCTCCTCGTACTGACTCCTCCTCCAATCCTCCAACACACTGCCACACCACCACCTCTACTACTACTGCAAGCTCCTCCTTCTATAGACCCGACCTGGAATCCGCTCATTCTCAAAGCTTCGTTTCCTCGGGTGAAGTCTGAAGCGTCAGCCCCGTCGGTATTTTCTTTATGATGAGACGAGTGTGTAGGAAATACGCCACTTTGCTCTCACTTCGAGGTTGTCTGAATTGTGGTAGCTCAGCTTTATCTGATATTTTGTAATGGTGACACAAATCGTCATTCATAGATAGCGTGATGCCTCGAAGCTTCGTGGCGTTCCTCATCACAGTTTCGCGGTCGCCAGATTTAGAGGAGCGAGCTTGGTGACTGTGATGGTCGGTCGCCCTGCCTGCCGCCCCACACACGGTACCTACGCTCGTTCAACTTGGATGCTCGGTGATTGAATTTTTCTTTCAAATAGTTCGGTGACTTGAACTGTCTGCTCCCATGTTTCGCCTCTGTCATTCCCAATTATTTCCTTTATAATCCAGTTCGTTAATCATCTTCTTACTTGCATGTTGAGTTTCCTTAACTTTAATCATAATTTTTTAGTTCTTCATCTTCTCCTCGTGTTTATTTGCTTCCCACTTCATTTCTTCCACGTCTTTCTGGGTGAATTCCAAACTGCTCTTTAACTCTCCGATCATTGACTGCAAGAATCTCACTTAACTTGTTTCATAAAACACGTCAGTTGCACATTGAAATGCTTGATTCTGGGAGTCAACACTGCTGTATCCATTTCTGTTGGATGCTCTTATGGCAAGAGTGCAAAATGGTGTAAAACTAGCCAGTGGACGAGAAGGCACAGCACACTTCCTACCTATACGGTGTCCACCCCAGAAAAGGTGTATGTGTGTATATGTGCATGTTATTCACCACGGTCGCCTGCTGGTCACCCAGCCAGCCTTTTCCCAACGGAGCGAGCTCAGAGCTCACGGACCGATCTTCGGGTAGGGCTGAAACCGCATCACACACTACGCACCGGGACAGCGAGGCCACAACCCCTTGACTTCCATCCCGTACCTACTTGCTGCTGCTGTGTATGTGAACAGGGGCTAGATATACATTAAGAGGTTTGCCTATTTGCCTCGCCGCAACCGGGATTCGAACCCGGGCCCTCTCGGTGTGTGTGTGTGTGTGTGTGTGTGTGTGTGTGTGTGTGTGTGTGTGTGTGTGTGTGTGTGTGTGTGTGTGTGTGTGTGTGTGAGAAGAGAGAGAGAGAGAGAGAGAGAGAGAGAGAGAGAGAGAGAGAGAGAGAGAGAGAGAGGCGCCCCTTGGCCAGCTTCCCCCCTCTTACATAAAAAAAGTTAATTAAAGGAAGTCTTGAAGCTTGTGGTGTGCCCTTTGCAAAGGCTCATCCCACGAACATTACTGAATGAAATGAAAAGAGTGCACATCCTGTTTCGCCCGGGACTGTCCTCGAGGGGTGAGAGAGGGAGGGGGGAGGCAGATTGGTTCTAACTGGATGCGACTGCTTAAGAGAGGCAGAAGAGGATGACGCAGCCGGCTGTAACCTGTCATGACCGATCTATTTGTCTCAGTAAAAGGCGCAAGTAGTTGGTACATCTGCACCCGCCACCTGTTTCCTCTTTGAGTGTCACGTGTCCGGAATCATTCAAGTGATCTGTGGCGTTGGTTATGCAAGTTCTCTCGGCAAAGTATCAGTTGGGTTTCTCTTTTTTGTTCTCAAAAGTGAGCCGCACACTAAAGTCTGGAGACGCAGCCCTCGCTATGACCTTTAGTCGGCGACGATCACCTACGTATGCAGTCCGCGGCGTGGCAACTTCCACCGTCACTTTAGTAGAGACGCGAAAATTGTGTCTTGCCTTTGTTGATCATTCAGTTTAGTTTATGCTTAATTTTTGTCTTTCATTTCATTCCTCAGAAAGCACATACTTTGAAGAAAGAGGCTATGTATGCACTAGATCATCAGTTCGATGGATACTTTTATATTATTCATCTATTTATTTGGTGCAAGGTAATACTTTGAAAAAAAGTAGTTATTGTGCATAGGACTTCGAAAAATACCTATCAATTCACTGCACTTCTATACCAAGAGTCGGCAACCAACGGCTCGAGAGTCAGAGATCTGACAATTTTGATGACTGCATCTGACTCATAGATAAACCTCAACTGACATATCGTTCTTGTTACGATAAGTATTGAACATTGTTAAGAAGAATTTCAGATAATCATTATACTTTAATATTTTGGTCTCACAAAAAAATTGACGCATTCAGTTGTGTTCAGCGTTAAAGAAAATAGGATAATATAAATATTTTATTTTCATGGCTCTCTCAACAAAAAAGAATCCCGATTCCTGTTCAATTCAATCGTGATTAATCTACTGAGCAACGCAAACTCAACCATGTATAAAAGTAATGAAGTGAGGATTACGGGATCAAGGTTAAGAAAAGAATGGATTCGAGTTTGTGTCTGTGGAGAAAGGTAAAGAGTTATCTAAAGAGGAAATGTTTAGAGATAGCAAGAAAGATGAGCCAAGGCAGTCTCTAGGTTAAATGGAGGAGTTCTTGGGACGAGAGGAGACAAGGAAGGAGGTGGGGGAGGCAGTTTTGTATCGCATCACATGAAACCTTTCAACAACAACAACAACAACAACAGCACGGTTAATTTATCATATTCTGGATGCTTTGGAAAATATTAGATGAGGTTAACGATGATAATATTTGTAACTACAGGAGTTATGAGATCTTCCAACACTTTAAGATCTTACTCTACTAGCCTATGACTAATGAACTAATTTGATGGAATTTAGAAGGGCATTTGAATCTATTCCTGATTTCATTAGGAGGATTAGATAAAATCATTGATCATATTCATGTTTAAGAGCTTTTGACATCATCTATCACAGTAATTTAATAGATGGATTCCATGCGAATGGGAGACATGATTTAAAACAGATTGTTGTCATATTCACCAGTTTGTTCCCTTGAAAATGCCTTCTTTTTTTTCTTCTTTTTCAAACAATGTGGGCTTTTTATGGGAATTTATAGGCTAATGGAGACCTCCTATCTGAAAGCCCAAACACTTAGGAACCGCTACCTTGAGTGGACGCCCAATCTCCACTCAGACCGTAGCCAGGATTCGAACCCATGCGCTCGGGGATCCCAAGGCCTCCAGAGCGCAAGCGGTTCCACTGTTAAAACGTACCTATGTTGCAGCCGCTGACAGTAAGATGAAAAATAGATCACATGCAATCCTTTTTTTTTTTTTCCTGTTTCCCTTGTAATGATTTTCCACAGTCCAAGTTCACAAAGTAAAAATCAAGAAATACGGGGTTTCCTATCCAAAGAAACTTAAAAACCTCATAATATTGTCCCACTTCTAAGAGAGAGAGAGAGAGAGAGAGAGAGAGAGAGAGAGAGAGAGAGAGAGAGAGACTGGGCCGACATTAACAGAGATTCTCAAGTATGTCGTTTTTTCTTAGTCGAATTTCTAGTCTTAAAATCCATCTTAACCTGGAGAAATTGGTGTTGTATATACTTTAGGTATCATCTCATCAGCAGCACCAAATTTAGTGTTGAGATAATGGCTTAAGCACAATTTCGGGAGGTTGAGATGGATTTTAAGACAACAAATTCGTCTCAGAAAAGCTACATACTTAAGAATCTCTGCCAACACGCACCCTGACAGATTGAATACTTGGTGTCATGCTCACGTCAGTCATAATAATAAAAAAAAAAAAAAAACATAAAATGCTTCACAAAACCTCTAACTTAATTTCTCGCAAAGTAAAGCACAATACAGCATTTGTGTATAGAGTATTTTCGACTTAGAATTACTCGAACTATCGAATCCTGAAGTATGTATGTACCTAAACTCACGGGACACCCTGTAGAGAAGGATACGATAAATTGGACACACTGAGTTCTAAAGACAGTGAACAAAAAACACAAACTGACCCGCGATGAAAAAAAAAAGATTGAAGAACCTTCGCATAACTGATGTGGTGTTTGCTTTTCTTTACATGACATTATTGTTTTAATACTGCTCTAGTGGCTAATTGATAAGATTTTACATATTGGCAGAGGAAACTGTCAAGAACACAGCTAATCATTGATGTGGTGTTTGAAAACAGTTGTGGAATGAAAACCTATAGTGTTGCAAGAAGATAAACAACATTAACAACAACAACAACAACAATCACAACCACAACAACAACAACAACAACAACAACAACATAATGCGCGGTTCCGTCACTATTCCCGTCTATTTCTCATTTCTGGCCACTTGACAAGATCTGTTTTTGGAGCCGAAGTGCGAAGTGCCGAAGTAGGCCATTGACAAGAAAATAAACACTGGCACCTTTAATCCTACAAACCTGGCCTTGTTGCCGCTGAAAAGCAAGACTGACTGACAGATGACGGTGACACACACACACACACACACACACACACACACACACACACACACACACACACACACACACACAGTCTCGACAACAAAGTGGTAACACAGAAAATCATAAGGTTAGGATTTATATCGGTCTTTGAACACCGAGAAAACATAGTACAAGTAAACAACAACAAAAATTAAGTAAATACAACACATGCGTGTGTCGCCTCCTCCAGCAGAACTTACCGGCACCCAGGTTGTGGAAGGCTATGAACAACCCGCAGAAGGAGGTCACGAGAAAGATTTTTATCTGCCACCTGCCGCAGGTGCCCACCTGCTCCAGCAAGTGTTGGAAGCCATCCGAGGCACTCCCAACAGGTACAGACACGTTATTCGCATTCCCGTTCTCTCTATCACCCATGTTTTGCTGCGTCGTTGTCGCCTCCCTCGCTGCCACGTCCCCTGCCTCAGCCGGGGCCTCGGAGTTATGGCTCTTGTCACTCCCGACCATTACAGACACGTTACTGGCATCCCCATTTTCTCTATCACCCATGTTTTGCTGCGTCGTTGTCGCCTCCCTCGCTGCCACGTCCCTTGCCTCAGCCGCGGCCTCGGGGTCTTGGCTCTCGGCCGTCATGGTGCTTAAATTAACTTCTTCACCAGTACTTCAGTTGACAGACGGATCACGAGGACTCTACGCACTTTGGAAGCTTTGCATACTACTTGTGACTTGGAGTGTTCGACTGTCACAGTGCACGTGCAGGGCTCTCTTCCTGAGACGCGATCGGGAGCTGTCTTGTCCTCTTCAAGTAGTCTTTTGAAAGTAGTATGGACGCGATGAGTTCAGCTTCAGAATACGATCGATCCTTTACCACGGCGTCTCTCGTGGATCTGTGTCAGTTAGGCTGTCATTGCTATATGTACACTGCAAAGTCAACAAGGTGGCGCCTCACGGTATACAATACTATATAAATTATAGTGGCATGCGACTAGATCTCCTCGTGGAGAGAGATGGCACCTGCTACTCAAATACAGGAATTCTGATGAGCCTTGTGACAGTACATATCTCTTACTGACTATCTTTAGCCTCTTCCTCACAACTGGAATGTTGCGTCTATTGGTATCTTCTACCACTGTTTTTTATGCTAACTGCTCTTCTTGCTAACTGCATGTCTCCCCTCCTCCTGCGGCCTCGCTGCACAGGTGCTACTTCTTCCTCTCACCCTTAATCTGTCCGACTCTCTTTTGCAACCATTAACCATTACTCTCAATCATTCATCCCTTCCTCTGGTAAACTTTGGAACTCCCTATCTACTGCTGTATTTCCAACTTTGTTATTTGATTTCATTTAAGAGGAAGATTTCAAGACATTTATTTCCTTTTTTTTTTGGGGGGGGTTGGGGGGGAGGAGGGGCTAACTCTCTCAGATCTGTACGAAAAATGGCAGCTAAGTGTGGTCAGCTTTTCCCTCTTACATAAAAATTATCTTATTTTTTCTGCGTATGAGTAAGACGTAGGAGGTTGTGCTGTTCTAATGGTGATGATGGGATGCTGATAATGACAGCAGTAGCACCACCAGCAGGAGCAGCAGCAGCAGCAGCAGCAACAGCAGCAGCAGCAGCAGCAGTAGCAGTAGTAGTAATAGTAGTAGTAGTAGTAGTAGTAGTAGTAGTAGTAGTAGTAGTAGTAGTAGTAGTAGTAGTAGTAGTAATGGTGGTGGTGGTGGTGGTGGTGGTGGTGGTGGTGGTGTGGTGGTGGTGGTGGTGGTGGTGGTGGTGGTGCTGGTGGCGGCGGCGGCGGCGACGACGACGGAGGAGGAAGAGGAGGAGGAGAAAGAGGAGGAGGAGGAGGAGGAGGAGGAGGAGGAGGAGGAGGAGAAGGAGGGCATTTGATGTATGAATAGTCACATCCTTCTCTGGCCCTGTTTTCTCAGAGCACAAACAACACAAGTCAGTATTCTGTGAAGTTCAATACTGGCCACAATAACTTTTTAAATTCAGATCATGCAACGACTCTCAGTTTCCCTATCCCCTCCAAACCCTCTCCTTCAGCCCAACCCCTCCCCCCGCCCCCTTCCTCCTCCTCCTCCTCCTCCTCCCCACCATCGCTCCCCAAACTAGTAAGCCTGTTGAACATTTACGCCTTCCACTATACAGTGGTCAAGGCAAAGTCTCTCCACCCCATTATTTGGGCATATAATTATTTCATTTGTTACACCGCCCAGGAGTGGCAGGAATGACAAGGCTCTGAAGCTAATAAAAGAAAACTGGAATTTTTTTCATGTAAGAGGGACAAACTGACTAAGGGTTAACGTGAAGAGTGGAACAAACAAAAACAAAAACGAAAAAAGGCCCACTTTAGTTGCCAGTCTCCTTGTAGGCCTGAGAAAATTCATTAAAAGAAAAAGGTAAATGTCCTTGATACCTTCCTCGTAAATAAAGTCAAGTCATAAGAAGTTGGCAATACAAAAGGAGGTATGGAGTTCCAGAGCTTACTAGAGAAAGGTATGAATGAATGAGAGTACTCTTGCATTAGAGAGTTGGACAGAGTAGGGGTGAGAGGAAGAAGAAAGTCATGTGCAGCGAGGCTGTGGGAGGAGGGGAGCCATACAGTTAGCAAGAAGAGCCGTTGGCATGAAAATAACGATAGAAGATACCAAGAGATGGCAGTGAGGAAGACAGTCAGTCAGAGGAGAGGAGTTGATAAGACGAAAAGCTTTTGATTCCACTGTATCTAATGAGACTGTGTGAATGCAAACCCCATACATGTGAAGAGTACTCCATACATGGGTGGACAAGGCACTGGTAGCCTACAGAGTTAGCAGTTATGAGGGTGAAAATACTGGAGAAGACTAATCCAGTTTGAATTATAAGTAAAACAGAGACTGGGGATATTCAGTGTAGAAGAGTGAGGAAGTTGAGTGTCACTAAAGAAGAGAGGATAATTGTCTGGAATGTTGTGTCGGATTGATAGATAGAAGAGTTGGATTTTTGAGGCATTGAACACTAATGAGTTTTCTCTGTCTCAATCAGAAATCTTAAAGAGATAAGAAGTCAGGAGTTCTGTGACATCCCTGCGGGGTCTGTTAACTTTCTGGAGGGTCGTTCGTCTCTGGAAAGACTGGAAAAGTGCAGGATGATGTCATCAGTACAGCAATGGATAGGGCAAGAAGTTTGGTTTGGAAGACCATTAATAATTAACAGGAGAGAGTGTATGATAGAACAGAACTCCGTTAATAGATTTAGGAGAAAAGTGGCTGTCTACCACAGCACCAATAGAACAGTCAGAGAGAAAATTTCAGGACACGGAAACAGTAATCATTCCAGGGAAAATAAGCGTAATACCTTCTCAGGTTCCCCTATACCTGGCAGAAGCAAAACGCCAGAGACACCTCTGCTTTGGGGGATCCTGAGGAGGGATTGAAAAATAGTGCAAGATACAGATATGAGATTATGATCGGAGAAGCCCAACGGAGAAAACCGGGTAACAGCATAAGCAGAAGGATTTGAGCTAAGGAAAAGGTCAAGAATGCTTGACATGTCTCCAAGGCGGTCAGGAATACAAGTAGAGTGTGGCACAAGTTGCTCTAGGTCAGTCATGGAGGATAGCAAAGTTAAAGGCTAGTTCACCAGGATGGTCAGTGAAGGGAGAGGAAACCCAAAGCTGGTGGTGAACATTGAAGTCTTCAAGGATGGAGATCTCTGCGAAGAGACAGAATCAGCTCCCCTTTGGAATCTAAAGAGTCAAAGAATTTTCATAGTCAGAAGAGTTAGGACAGAAGAAAAGCACAGATAAATTTGGTTACGGAGTGACTCTGGAGTCGAAGCCAAATGGTGGAAAAAATCACAACATTCAAGAACGTGAGCATTAGAGCAAGTCAAGGCGTTGCGCACAGAGTAGACGTAACATCCAGCTTGGGAACGAAAATAAAGACAGAGAAAGTAGGAGGGAGGGTAGGAGGGAATAGGAAAGGGGTTACTGTCAGTGGCCTCAGATACCTTTATTGGGGCGAGGGAAAGAGGATGCAGTCAAGTAGAGAAGAGTTGGTATTCTACTGATCGAAAATTAAGACCACAACTATTACAAAAATTAATGAAGAAAAAGTGTAAAGACGTTTATGGCCAATACCGGAAGAGAAGTCCAACATGAGGAAATTGATGATCTTTCCAGAAAAAGACACCGAGGCTGGTTTTGGAGCCACAATTATTAACATTTTAATGAAGGGTGTGTATGTAATGTTGTGTGTAACGCCGCCCTCAGTTGTGAGATGGGGAGGGTGGGGTGGCAGAAGGCAGTGGAGGTTAAAGAGTGGTGGGGATAGCAGAGGAGCAGGGGATGAGGAGACAAAGTGGTGACAAAGCCTTGCCAGCCAACCTGTGCACTTGGCGAGGTTCTTCTGAAAGTCGTCAGTTATGTAGAGAGTGATTAGAGAAGTGTGTCTTGTTTATCATTAAGGAGAACTGAAAGTCATCGAATAAGACAGGATATATGTCGAAGGTAGAAAGAAAAAAGAAGAGACAGAGAGAGAGAGAGAGAGAGAGAGAGAGAGAGAGAGAGAGAGAGAGAGAGAGAGAGAGAGAGAGAGAGGGAGAGAGAGAGAG
>CM035185.1:26185483-26196509 GCA_020233015.1 Callinectes sapidus | reverse complement strand
GAGAGAGAGAGAGAGAGAGAGAGAGAGAGAGAGAGAGAGAGAGAGAGAGAGAGAGAGAGATCGTCTTCCATAATCTCTGAAGGGTGGGCGGGTGGCATCTATAGTTGATGCACAGTGAAGGTCGAGAGGCGTCTTTAGCGGATTTAGATTTTTCGGGCTAATCTTCTAATTTCCGCGAGATTTTTTTGACCAGCGAACATCCTTCCCTATAAGAATGTCTCTCTCTGGACCTCCCGCCTGGGAGGGACGTGCCGCGAGGAACGTCCCCGCCCTTTAACGCACGTTAACCTGGTAAGTTCATAACACTCTCTGGTTCAGTGTTTTAGACTTCACTGGAAGGAATTATAATTCCGACAGATATCCATTGCCTTTCTACTTGCAAAAGTGGTGAGAAATCATCCTTTTCTACATGATTTTTCACAGTATAAGAACATGGGAAGTAGTCTCAAATAACGTATTTGGAACATTCTTTTCAGTCATCAATAAACTTGTACAGTTGCAACTGTATACATCTATTATTCTTATCAAAACATATAATGCTACTTAATGAACTATAAATACACTACATTCCTCAGTTATTTTTCACTACCACCTATACAACTAAAGACCCACTACAGCCACACAAAGTTCATGAGGCAGGGTAACACTGAGGTCAGTACATCCCTCACTGGCTCAGCTCCCTTCAGCCTTGGCATGCAGCACAGCGCTTTACCTGATACTCCACACAACTCTTTTGTATATCCACGCCAGATTTCCGATACCACCTCACTTCCTTCAAGACAGCAAACGAGTCCTCATCCCAATAATGTCCTGAGATGAACAAACTGTGTATGAGAAGCCACCAATGATGCTGTGTGTGCTGACGATGCTACTGCAACACTGGCAGTGTGGCCAAGTGAAACCGCCAAGTGATGAAAAATCTAACTGCATGCACAGCAGTACGTCATTCATCTCAATGATATCTGTAATTGCACTCATAAATAAGGAAAATAAAATATTGAAAAGTGAAATCTAAATGCAATAAAATCACAAGTGCCGCAATTCAAACATGTGGCCGTGTATTCACTGTGGATTCACGGTCTCAGTTGCAACGGTGCACATACCACGGTTCGCTACACGAGGTTTGCATGAAAAGTTATTCACGGTAACTGAAGGTCTTGTATTTCTTAAGCTAATGAAATTACCATCAAGTGTACATATAATATCTTCTCTTCAATGCGTAAGACATTTGTTTTGTGAATACACATGAAAGATCGGTAAGGTTAACATGAAAGATAGAACAGACACTATTAGAGACAGGGATGAAAACTGATCAAGCAACGTAAGAAAGATAGTAATAATAATGCACACAAGATTCTTAGGTTTAGTCATTAACGCCAGACCAGAAGCAACAGATTTGGGACTTCTATAATTTACTTGACAAATAAAATAGAAGACACTGTTTCCATATTAACAGAGATTCAAATAGAGTGGTGTGTGACTTGAACACACTCCCTCCATGATGAGACTGTTGGTGCCGAGTCATTAGGGAATCTTTAATTAAAGTAGATTAGATTTATGGACAGAAATAAAAGATCAGTACATTTTAAACATGAACTGCCGCGAGTAAACTGACTGTTAATTGCAACGTTATTTATATTTTTAACCGTTTCTGGCAACACGAATTCCCCGCGTACAACTTGTTAGACACTTATTTTTGCAGTAAAGTCTTCAATATCACCTAATTCTAAACAAAGATAAAAAATTGTTGTCGTGCTATCTCTTTTGTCTCCTCTATCTACAGACAAACAATTCTCGCAGTGCATAGGAGATCTCTGAAGGACGCTCGCAATAGTAGAATGGTTAAAAGCTCTAAAACTCTTCAATAATTCTGTAGTTAAGAGACAAAGTTAACTTCCCTATTCCCTCTTTCGTTTGGGTCTCAAAGCGAGCAATTCTCACTGAGCTGTGCAGGTTTTGGAAGGACGCACCCCCCACCCCCCACAAAAAAAAAAATAATAATAATGGTTAAAGGAAAAACTGTCTTATATGTTTATGCTTCCTTATGTAATAGTGGAAAACTGGCCAAGTGCAACAAAAATATAAAGAGCCCACTGAGATATCGGTCACCAAACAAAGACAATGTAAGTGGAACCCCCACTATTTTGTGGAACACCTCTCTATAATGATAGAACGTGTTAAATGAAAATTTGGAAGATTTCGGCGAACAAAAAGAGTTAGAAATGTACGCCTCCATGCTGGGAGTGCTCTTGGTGGTGGAAGCAAAGCTAACGCAGAGCTGCGTAGTGTTGAGGCAGACGGGAGGACCTGCTCCACCACGCACAAACACACACGCACAAACACACACACACACGCACAAACACACACACACACACACACACACACACACACACACACACACACACACACACACACAGCACGAAGCGTTGAGAAGACCACAGCAACAATTCAAGCCTCCACATGAGAAGCTGACAAACAATGAACAAAGCTTCCAAACACAGTCCTGTATTCAGAAACGCTTAGCTCTCTCACCACCACTGCTTTCCAAAGGCTCTAATTGAAGATGCTATTTTGGGGGGTATTTTTTATGGCTCTGGAGATAGATAAGCAATGTTTCTAGTTTACTATAAGCAAAAAAAAAAAAAACTATCTTGAAAACCCATCTAGTCGTCTTTGTGAACTTGGAAAATTGTCGTGGTGAGGAAGCAAGTTGACAATGAATACGAGCCAATCCTTAATAAAAGCACAAGGCGTAAACAAGACAACAACAACTTACCTGAGGCCACAGCTTGGGCGCCCGGGTACACCCCCCCGACGGAGGCAAGGAGCAGGAGATACCACTGATACCTCCCTTTCCCTCCCACGTAGGACAGCAATCGGTCGAACAACCTTCCTCGCCCTTCACTTGCCTCCCATTTCTCGACGTCATTCGCGTTCAGGTTAACTTTCTCTGTTGTCTTAACCTTTATCTCTTCCGCCATGGTGGTCTGAAAATGGTGTGATGTTAGCAAGGGACGCCCCAGTAGTTGCTGTGTGTGTGTCCGGGGCTAAAGTGGCAGGTTCATGATCATAGCACAGCATTAAGATTACAAACTCCAACTCATGTGTGCGTGCGTGTGTGTGCGTGTGTGTGTGTGTGTGTGTGTGTGTATGCGTGTGTGTGTGTGTGTGTGTGCATACTTACTTTTCTTTATTAATATTATTTTATTATTATTGACTTTTTTTATTTGTTTATATATATATATATATATATATATATATATATATATATATATATATATATATATATATATATATATTATATATATATATATATATATATATATATTAGGTTTTTAAAATTTGGCATGATGTTTTGTTGATTCTGGTTTCCATGTACTTTTAGTTTCTTTTAGCTTTTACCAGTTTTCTAGTGTGTCTAGAATAGCGTTTTTTCACTTGTTCTTTTAACTTGTTTATGTAATTCCATTCAAATGCAACTGTAACTGTAACTGTGGTCAATAAATATCTATCTATCCTTCTATCTGTGTGTGTGTGTGTGTGTGTGTGTGTGTGTGTGTTCAGTGCTGCGGTCACCTGCAGCTGGTCACCCAGCCAGCCTTTACCCTACGGAGCGAGCTCAGAGCTCATAGACCGATCTTCGGGTAGGGTTGGAACCACATCACACACTACACACCAGAACAGCGAGGCCACAACCCCTCGAGTTACATCCCGTACCCTCTTGCTGCTGCTGCTAGGTGAACAGGGGCTTGATACACATTAAGAGGCTTGCCCAGTTGCCTCGCCGCACCCGGGACTTGAACCCGGGCCCTCTCGGATGTGAGCCGAGCGTACTAACCATTACACTACGCAGTGTGTGAGTGTGTGTGAGTGTGTGTGAGAGAGAGAGAGAGAGAGAGAGAGAGAGAGAGAGAGAGAGAGAGAGAGAGAGAGAGAGAGAGAGAGAGAGAGAGCAAGTTCACAACAAAACCTTGACGGGTTTGAGATAACAGAGGGCATTATTCGACAAACATGCAGTAATGACTAGGTGTGGAGAAAACTGGTAAAAAGAAAAAAAAAATTCAAAAATACATGTAGTTAGTTCTTAAGGCAGGCAGAGAGAGAGAGAGAGAGAGAGAGAGAGAGAGAGAGAGAGAGAGAGAGAGAGAGAGAGAGAGAGAGAGAGAATCAAAGAACATGAACAGTAATCATGACCGCTATACTCACGCCGGAGTTATAGCAGAATGGAACAACTGGAAGAGAACATGACGGGTGCTATATGACACGAAAACTAGTGATACAATAAAAGGAAAAGTGTACAAGAGCACGGGGCAGAGCATGGCCGTTGGAGAAGATATAAGAAGTGAAGGACAGGATGTCGCAGAAATGAGGACGCTGAAGTAGATGTGTGTGGTGAACAAGACAGAGACAGGATGCGAAATGGCAGGATTGGAGAAACAGTGACGGTGTTGGAGGTGTCGTCGCAAACACAGAGGAGGAGATTACAGTGGTTTGGTCATGTGAAGTGGAGAGAGGAAGACTACATGGGAGTGAGGGTGGTGGAGATGGACGTGAAGGGCAGACGTGGACGAGGGAGAGACCGTAGCTACGATGGAAGAACCGACTGAAGAGAGACATCTGGGGGAGGACTAAGTAATGAGCCAGAAACAGTGCAGATGACTAGTGAAGACATGCGACCTCACATAAAAATGGAAAGCACCAATAACGAAAGAAGACTCACGCCAACCTGCACACCACACTTAGTATTTTCTCACTGTTGATTAAAGATGTACGACCATATTTTGAAAAATCTCTACATTAGAAACAAGAAAAGTCTTGAGGACTCGGGTCATCCTTTCTGCAGCCTTTGAAAATAACATCACATGACAAAGTTACAAGTGTCTTTATTATTGTAGTAGGAGATTTACAAGATCTCTACATTATAAACAAGAGAAACGGTCTTGAGAACTCAAATTATTTTCCATAAGACTTTTGAAAATAGTCTTGGGAGGAGTGTAAAGTTTTAAAATAAGAGCTTGTACACTCTGGAAAGCAACAGACAAGGAATAAGACGTGTGAAAGGACTTAATCTCACCTAAAGACCAGGCTGTCATGAACCCTCCAGCAGGATGAAGCCAGAGTCCTGGACAGTAAACCTCAGCATAATCAATCAACACATGACGAGAAATATTGGTTAAAATGCAATAAAGTCTGATTCAAATATGCGAGGTAAGAAGGAATTGGTTCTAAAATGTGGTCAGATGAATAGAATGTACTTGGTAAGCAGGTTGTACACGTAGACTAAGGGAGAGAGAGCAGCTGCTTTCGGTGATAAAAAGTGTCTTGCAAGTATATAACTGATGGAGTAATTGTTAATCTCTTTCACCCTCACACACACACACACACACACACACACACACACACACACACACACTATTCACGGTCACGGATTCCTATGTGTGTTTTAACATTTAATATTTTTAATTTTTCTTATCTTACGAAATTGACTTACTAAGGATGGCGATCACTCTCTCTCTCTCTTACTTTCCTTGGTGACGGCGAGTCATTTCTCTCGTTCGTAATACTCTTTACTAAAAAGGTCGACCGCTCTAATACCTCAGACTACTGTCCTATTGCTTTAATCTCTGCTTCTTCCTAGTGGAAACAATAATTACATAGTACAGACATTAGGTGAATAAATGAAAAGAATGACTTCAATCCAATTGATAGACGCATGTTTCCCTATTTCCTTCCAGACAGTCTGAACTTTTCGCTACAGCTATTCATCTCTTCTACTATGATATGAAAATTAATCGTAAATGATTTTGAAAAGTTTCTGAAGACCAACGTGGCAATATTATCTACATTAGCGGGTTCTAATGCTACTAAATAATATATCATTAACTATCAATTGGTATGATAGGGAGGTACGAGGGACACACACACACACACACACACTCACACACACACACACACACACACGCACGCACGCACGCACGCACGCACGCACACACGCACGCACGCACGCACGCACGCACGCACACACACACACACACACACACACACACACACACACACACACACACACACACACATTTGTAATATATTGGGCACATGTCTACCTTCTGGAGAAACACTTGTGTTTGTCTGACTCTCATGGCATTCCAAAGCTACATACTCAGAATTCATTCTCACCTTCTTGTCCTCTTCCCTGAGTCTGAGTCACTTTTTTCCCATATAAACCTCACACATCATTCCACATTTCCCTCTCTCACTGGCTGGAGACAAGACTTCGCTCCTAACCTGGCTGACATCATACTCACTCGGACATCTCATCACATCAACAATCAAATGCACGTGATAACTCTCGTCCACCTTCCGTCACGTCACTCTGTTGCACAGTACAAGAATAAATGTCCTAAGACAACATAAGTATCTCCTTCAACCCTCACGACCTGATAGCTATCAACCTCACACCTACACACTCCAAGCCTTCACCACGCCATCCTCACCCACGCTAACCAACACAGAAGTCACCTATACATCCAATACAAGTGGTGCCAACCTCCAACTAATACAGGTGGTGGCACCAACCAATAAAAAATGGCACAAATCAATATATACATTGTGTGTGTGTGTGTGTGTGTGTGTGTGTGTGTGTGTGTGTGTGTATATTTTATGCAAAATTAGTAATTTTCTAACAAATAGGTGGTGTGTATGTGTGAACGAATAAAAAAGTACATAGACTGTGTGGATGGCTAGAGAGAGAGAGAGAGAGAGAGAGAGAGAGAGAGAGAGAGAGAGAGAGAGAGAGAGAGAGAGAGAGAGAGAATCACCATATCCTTAGCAGCCATCTTCTTGGGCGACATCGTGGGTTACAACTTTCCACCAAAACAAAAACAAAAAGAAGTAAAACTAACAGCGCAAAGGAACGCAGAGATGCTTCCGCTACAAGAGAACAATGCAGACTAAGAGAGAATTGGGCTATTTATGAAAATCGGTGGCCACCAGATGTCACTGGCTGGTAAGAGATAACTAAGCCAAGCAAGATACTAACTATCGCGATTTTTCTGTACTTTACCAAGCAGTTGTGTGGCATCGTATCATTATGTACAAGTGAAGTAATATAATAGCATTTTAGCAGTACACTGGAAATCGTTTACCGTGATGTATCTTGAGAAACCAGGACCAGAATGTTTAACATCTGGCAATTTCATTTCACATTGTTCTTACGATTATGAATAAGATTAAACTAATATTGTGTTGTTCACCCGTTTAGCATAATCAGTGTGCACTCTTCAGCTAGAAAAATACTCGTTTAGAGTGTATCAGTCTCTATTTTGACGAATATCAGTGAGGCAAATCTTGCCACTTAAGATTCAGGAGACTGTCCCTAATCCAACAACAGCAGCAAGGTGTGTGGTGCAAATTGACGTGTTTCAAGCTGGAGGGCGGGAGGGCTCTGGGAACGCAGGACCACACGGGGTGTGTGGAAGTGGGGATACTGAAGCATGATCTGTAGGAATGACAGCAGACAGCGCCGTGATGAGGTCCTCCTCGGATGAAATCAAGACAAATATGAGTCATATCTGATCTCAGATGACTGACGGTCTCTGAGCTCAGATATCCGCTGATGAACTATTCAATATTATTAACATTAAATATCCGCCAAAAGAGAAGTTGACACTTAAAACCTATACATATTGGGTTTTTTTTTCTGTCGTTAGTTCAATTCATTATCGTTATGCTTGTGGTGACATAGAAAATAACACTATGTAGAAAGTAGGACGAGATAAAGTCAGGGGTGCTCACTGAATGAATGCACAGCCCATGACAGGAGTGCTCGCGCTTGGAAGGTGTACCAAAAACTGGTCCTTCATCTGCTCCACGACTCAATCTTTTTTTTTTCCCCTTTACCTCAAGTATTATTTTCATGTTACAAGGAATATACAGGTCCGACTTTCACGCCCCAAACATGGCGGTGCTCTGTGTTAGGACCAAGAAGCGACTGGTCTATTCACGTGATAAAAAAAGTAAAAAAAAAAATTTAAAGTTGAGTTGCTTCCCTCCCTGCTCAGTAAGGAGGCAACATATGCAGAAAATAAACATAATCTAACAAAGTAAGAATTTGCCACGTCCTTGAGCGAACGAGCTTTGAGGTTCATCTCACTTAATTGCCGTTTAATACATAAAAGTTAAAAGTTTCCTAATTTTGATGAGATTTGTAATTTACTCTTAATTTACACTCGCATATAAAAACGCTTTGCTCTTTTACTGCGACTATCTTAAAGGCCAGAAATGATTAAGCGGGTTTTCTGGACTTTTTCCAGGGGGTGAAGGGTTTTGCAATATAGCAATTTTGATCATCTGTCACTAGACACCAAAAACACACATACCGTTAAAAACAAGACCAACTTCAACTACAGCCTCTTAGGATGTAGCGAAGGTGGTGGTTCTCAGTTCGTCAGCTTCCCGTTTGTCCTTGGCGAGGAGGTCAGTGATATCCATGTTAATGTATGCCATCTGATTATATAATATATTTTGATCACCTTCCTCGATAGGAAAGTTAAGCGGGTCTACCACATTCATCCCTTCCTCGCCTTCCCTATAGCACGGTGAGGCGTCGATCGCATCCAAACCTGTCACATTCCGCCAGTGTATATACTCCGAGTGAATCTGTTTACCAAGGATTGTATCACATTCACCTCTTGCAGAGAGGAGGAGGAGGAGGAGGAGGAGGAGGAGGAGGAGGAGGAGCGGGAGAATAGTTATGATTATTCATTAGCATCTGTAAAACAACAAAAACGTTGATTGTTAACTATTATTGTTACTACTACTACTACTACTACTACTACTACTACTACTACTACTACTACTACTATTAATATTAATAATAATGATGATGCTACTACTACTACTACTACTACTACTACTACTACTACTACTACTACTACTACTACTACTACTAATGATAATAATACTAATAATAATGATAATAATAATAATACTGCCACTTTCACTGCCACTACTACTACTATTACTACTACTACTACTACTACTACTACTACTACTACTACTACTACTACTACTACTACTACTGCTGCTGGTGCTGCTACTACTACTACTACTACTACTACTACTACTACTACTACTACTACTACTACTACTACTACTACTACTACTATTATTATCATCATCATCATCATCATCATCATCATCATCATCATCATCATCATCATCATCATCATCATCATCATCATCATCATCATCATCATCATTATTATTATTATTATTATTATTATTATTATCATTAATATCGTTATTATTACAATTATTGCCATTACTACTACCATTATATTACAACTGTTACTACTGTTGTTGTTGTTGTTGTTGTTGTTGTTGTTGTTGTTGTTGTTGTTGTTGTTGTTGTTAGTAGTAGTAGTAGTAGTAGTAGTAGTGGTAATGAAATGATTCAGGAGCTAGTCCTTTCTGTGCAATTCCTTATTCTTCTGGATGGCTTGTACGTACGTTATGATGGCATCGCTAAGAGGGCCCTGGGTAGAAAGACGATTTTTCCATTACCGTTGTTGTGTGTGGGATGAAGAGTTAATTGTTGCTTCTACTTGTTTTTATTTGTCTTTTTGTATGAATGTTAATTATTTCCTTACATTCAATTATCGATGTTCCTAGATGAAGATATAGTAATTTGTTAAGGAACAAATGTATTGTTGTTAATGATTGTATGATAATAATAATCTTTATTATTATTATTATTATTATTATTATTATTATTATTATTATTATTATTATTATTATTATTATTATTATTATTTATTTTATTATTATTATTTACTGATTTACTTCGTCTTCTTCTTATTTGTTTATTGTTTTTATTGCATAGCTTCTAATCCAGCAATGTTAGTTGATATCTGAATGATGGTATGAAACGCTGAAGAGGATGACGGGAACTTGACTGTCAGCATTGTGTTGTTAGGAAAGTGATGCAGAGAGCCATGGGATATATTGTACAAATTCCTCGGTGGCTTCTCTTGCCGCACATTTTATGACAGTTGTTGGAGGACTTTCCTGGACTGTAGCGTGCATAAAGTTTTAGGTCTTTGGTTCCGAGGCAACGTGTTGGTCGGCCAAAGTAATGCAGTCACCTGTTGTCCTCGTCCTGGGTCGCGGTCAGTGCCGGAAGTTTGTGGTGGTGGTCTTGTTTTACCTCTGTGCACCTGTGGGATTTTGTTTATCGTTCACATCTTTTTCTCTCTCTTTTCTTTGTTTGCAAAGAAAAAAATATATAGCGTGTACTATGGCACTGTGTGTAGAGGGACACCACATGTGTGTCCACAGGAATACAGAGGCCCTGATTACAGACGCCCATTTTAAGGAGTTACTTTCGTGATAAGTTCCGTTCATAGACTCTTTGCATCTTCTTGGTATGTTTCCTTATTCTTGTAGGTATTTGTAATTATTTTAATGTTTTGTCCAGTTTAAGCTTTTATGTAAACTATTTTGGTTAATTTTTTTGTATTTTTTCTATTATAATCACGTTAACTTGACTGAAGTTAATTTGACGATGTGATGTAACTCGAATTTTCTACGAAGGTAATTTTTATTCGCTTAGTACTTAGGAAATGGAATTTAGAATAATAATTAGCGTCAATACTGTATGAAATTTAAATCACACAATAAAGAAAAAAAAGAACTTTTGTGGTATTACTTCCTTTTAGTCATTATTATAAGGTTTTCTCTGATTTTTTTATCATGTGTATTCTTTTGATTAATACAAAAAAGAATAAATTTCTAGTAAGTTTTCTTCTGTTACCAAGCAAGAACACATATCAATTCATTATTACGGAGCAGAAAAATTATCTTCATTTCCACCATTTACACGCAATAAGTCATGGAAAAAGGTTATAGGTATATTTTCTTTACCGAGTCTGTTACTGAATTTTTAAGCATTATGCTCACACAGAGAGAATACGCTCATACGCTCATCACCCGAAGGTCATCTATAATTTTGTCTTCTAAAGCAACTTTT